>JBBPQP010000018.1:0-87215 GCA_038092555.1 Boletus subgraveolens
CAACCGGACTGAGACATATCCGGAATTGGACTTTCCGGCGGGATCCGGCTGTCCTCGACATAAGTATATCAGCCCACCGTGACCCACCGGAATAGATCAATCCCACCACCCACATCGTCCACGACCACCACGACCACCACGACCGCGACCCCAGCCGTGTTCCGATATGTCGGGCGAGAATTTCATCGGCGCCGTTAAAGATGAATGGCGACTCTTTAGGTATTCGCTATTATCCAGCTTCAAACTTGATCTCCCTCATTTTCTTTTTCGCACAGCGATCGCCCCGACGACTACACTGTTGGTTCCCCCATTGGGTTCGGCGCGTCCTCCGTCGTGTACGCAGCCATGTACAATCCACCCTCTCCGGAACTCCCTCGTCCATTTCCGTGCGCACTCAAGGTCCTCGATCTCGACTCCCTTCCCCTGAAGTCTCTCGCTCTCCTTCAGCGTGAGACCCAGCTCATGTCCCTTTCAAAGCATCCAAATGTCCTCCGCGTACGTGGAAGCTGGATCGACGGCCACAAACTCTACATTGCCCTCCGTCTCATGAACAAAGGCAGTGCCGCAGACATCATGAACTATGCTTGGCCTGGTGGGATGGAGGAGGAAGTTGTAAAGTGTATCCTTAAACAAGCCCTAGAAGGCCTCAAGTCAGACCCCCTTCCCCAGACCTCCTAATCCCTCTAATGGCTCTATCCAGTTACCTCCATGTAAATGGATTCATTCATCGCGACATAAAGGCAGCCAATCTGCTCGTCGATGATGATGGCACTGTCCTAATAGGTGACCTTGGTGTTGCCGCTCCCCTCGTAGACGATAGTGAACAATCGGTCATCCATCCCATCAGCTCTGCCACCTCAAACCTCAAATTCGACTTCCCACCTCGCCCAAAATATTCAGACGACCGCATCCCTCACTCACGTCCACAGTTCGGCAGGCGCAAGTCTTTCGTTGGTACCGTGCGTCTATACCCGCGTGCGCCTAGTACCACCACTCATCCGCTATTGATAGCCATGTTGGATGGCGCCAGAGCTCATCCAGGGCAAACGTTATGACGCCAAGGCTGATATTTGGTCATTTGGAATTACTGCCATCGAACTCACGCAAGGCCGCCCACCACGATCACGCGAAAGTCCGCACACCGTACTTCTCCAAATGTGCGTCTCACGTTCCATCAAACCCACAAGTTATCTGTTCATCAACCTATTCTCCCACCAGCGTCCAGGGAAAACCACCAACCCTAGATCGGAAAGGAGGCGTACACCGTTATTCCCGTGCGTTCAAGGAGATCGTCGATGCCTGTCTTGCCAAAGATCCCTCGAAACGGTAGGTAGTTCTTGTTTTACTTGCCGATCATTCATTTCCTCACACACTGTGACACAGCCCAACAGCAGCTGAACTTTTGCAGACCCCATTTTTCAAGAGTGCAAAAAAGAAATCATCTCTCGTTGGGACGATATTGGATGGGCTTCCCCCACTAACCATGCGTCAAGAACGCCGTCGGCGTCCAGAATGCTTAACGACTCAGCGTACGACGGATTCGTGGGACTTTGGTTCGACTACCACAAGTTTGCAAACACCCCCTCTCACTAGACCCAGCCCAAGGATTGCACAGATGACTAAAACCTTGAGCATTGCCTCTGAACACAACCTCGACGACGACCCGGAAGCTCTTGGTCGCTTATCCAAGGACAACGATGCAGAACCCCCGCGACAAGCCACCATGGAACCTAGTGCAGCGACCTCATCATTGAAGTCGGGGGCTCTGTCCCCGCTTCATCCAACAGCTTCGATTCCAATCGCTCATTGTGACGACATTTCAGTACACCGACATTCCCCACCATCTTCGTGCTCTTCGGTGGTGACGTCGCCCAATTCAACTTCCCCTTCAACCTCTCCAAGCCTTTGGGGCAAACTTACCCGAAGACCTTCTCACAATGTGCTACCTGACAAGGAACCCCCGAAGGGTAATAGTATCTCGCGTTTCCTGGGTAGACGTGGTCCCTCCTCGTTATCCCAACATCGGACAATTACTCCTTCATAGTCCTCGGGACTTTGACGCCGATCTTTATTTACAAACCCATGTGCCTAGATCTATCCTACATACATTCTAGTTTCAATCCTCTCAATTATGTACTAGCTTAAGACACTACGCTTGTTCGCCAACTTACCCACATAAACAGTTTCTCAACTATTGATTTCGGACTAGTACCGTACACACATGGTAAAGGTCACGGTTTCATGCAAAGGCCTCTAATTGAATGTATCCGCGAATTACATGAATTCTAATGATATCATGGTAGTCAGCCTTTACCCAATGACGAGCTTGCCATCTGCGTCATTGAATTCATAGGGAGGAATCTCCAGATTAAGCTGCAAGGGAAATTTTCAATCATCAAAGTCGACCCAGAAAGAGTTTTTCCTTACCGGTGCTGGTCCCTTACGTGCACGACCAGCTATTGAAAGCATGTTAACAGAAGGTACCGCTCGAACAGATGAAACTTACAGATATCATAATGCGAACCATGGCAAGGACAGAACCACCCTCCGAAATCACCTGCCTCGCCAATCGGGACACAACCCAGATGGGTGCAAACACCGAGCATGACCAGCCATTCGGGTTTCTTTGTCCGATTCTCGTCGCTCTCTGGGTCTCTGAACGTTTTCCAGTTGGTGCTCCTAGCTTCTTGGATTTCGTCGGATGTGCGGTGACGAATAAAGACAGGCTTTCCACGCCATTTGATGATTACGTTTTTGCCCTCTGGGATACTGGCAAGCTCGACTTCAGTCTTTGCAAGCGCAAGGACATCTGCAGAGGCGGCCATCGTCTCAAGGAAGCCAGTGATGGCGGACTTGGCGACAGAGGCGGAGAGGACGCCAAGAGAACCAACCATAAAGTACGACATGGCACGGTTGGCTTCGTCCGACTTGGGGCGGTATGAGGAGAAGTCGGGGACCTCGGGAGCGTCTTTTGTAACGGCAGAGGTGTGAAGCAGACGGGGCTGGTAGAAAGACGTTGCAGACGGTGCTATTTTTTTGAGGTCGAGATTAGCTCGGTAGACGTTTGCTTTCGGGGCGTGCTTACAAACATAGGTCCTGGAGACAAGGCCCACAGACGTAGTCTTTACACCATTAGCGAAGCTTCTCGGCGCGTCCGAGCGAGGTGCAGCGCCATGTCCGTGGTCATGCGCATCCGCGGGTGCACGAGCGGCGAGGTTGAGGCGGGGTGCACTGGGAACGCCGCTGGGGAGGGCGCGGACGGTGGGTGCGAGGTTGACTGATTTTCTGACCGCTTGGAAGGAGGCCATCTTTGGCGGTGGTTGGGAGTACTACTGACAATTTCTAGTGCAGATGGAGACTCTTTCGCGACAACCCGCATATTCCCGATACAAACAGTACAGCCACAACTACCATTTGTCAATACCTGGCACCTTGTACCCAAACCAGTCGTCTGCCCAACTTTCACGCATGAACAAAAACACAACCCACATTATCCACGTCCGCACGAAATGTCCGATCACACTGTGCTCCTTCTTCATGCTACCGCGACGGTTTGCCTCGTCCACTATCTCATTGACCCGAGGCTGTCGATCCGTCTGGAAAGTGGCCAGCATGGATGTCCAGTCCAATTCATTCGCCCCAGAAACAGAGGACGCGGCGCTTTCAATCTGCTTTCGCAAAAGATGGGCAAGATACCCGGCATCCTCAAGCGCTTGGGATGCCCCTTGTCCAGAGTGTGGGGGCATCGCTATAGAGCCAAACTTAACTGCCAACACGACTTTTGAGAAAGGATATCCCACGTACCATGAGCAGCATCGCCGATGAGCACCGTGCGTCGACTGTGCCAGCGTTCCAGCTTCTGAACTTCGAAGACAGGCCAGACGAACAGTTCATCACCGGAAGCCTCTGTTGCAGTAATCAGTTGGGGAACCGGGAATGCCCAGTCCGAGTATCGTTCCCGCATCTGTGAAAATCGGCATGCATGGTGGGATGTATAGAAAGAAATTTACTAACCTCGAGCAAGGCCTGCCTCTTGGGAACTTTCCATTCCTCTCGGGCTCGATCTGGTGCCTCGTGGGTCGTCCACCTGGAGTTGGGATCAGTATCGAATGTGCGCATCGCATCCTGGGAGTGGAATTGTGACACTTACCATCCCACCTTCTTCCTTTCCTTGTCAAAAATTGCCATACCGACAAACCCCCGTCGCCCGTGGGTCATGACACATGGTCGATCCGGGGTAAGGAGGCCCGATAAACCAGGAACGCTGTCGATACTGATAAGCATGCCTATGCCGACTAAACCACTGTATTCTAGCTTGGGTACGGAGAGTCCGAGGCAATTATACATGCTTCGAAAGAGCGGTTAGAATGCTGATCTCACCAGAGCGGGGACTTGACGTTACCTCGGTCGGACCGTACTCCAGATACCATCTGCTCCAATCAAGAGGTCGACCTTCTTTTCCTGCGGTACTTCATTCTGGACCCAACGTACGAGTACACCGTCGTCGTATTCTTCGATGGACTGCACTCGGGCGCCCCACTGAACATGGAGTCGTTGTTTCTCTACTTCGTCCAGTAAGACGTCATGAAGGTCCGAGCGCATGACCATGTTAGAGGCAAACTCGTAGCGTTCCTTTGAACCTTGCGGCACCTTGCCGATGAGTCCACCGGCGGAATCGTTGATCGTCAGCCAGGGCACTTGGACACCGCTATCCCGCTGGAGGAGCGTGCGAGCTAGACCAAGTCCATTCAAAACATGCATTCCGTTTGGAGCCAACATCAAAATCCCGCCTTCAGCGCCCGTAGGTCGACTGGGACGGTTCTCGAGAATGGTGACATTCGCGTTCAGGCGTGACAAGAACAAAGCAATCGCCGCCTAGTCAGCGTCGAGTTGAGCGACCGCAGGCGAAAGTTGGAAGATGAACCTACCCCTGATATCCCTCCCCCAGCCACAATGATGTCAGGTTTCTGGGCAGACATTTACAGACGCGGGGACAGCATGATACAGTCAGTGAGATTGACATTTATAAACCCAATGGGACTCGCTGCCGCTTGTACGCGTCGACGGGCGAGCTGCGAGCGGCTCCGACGACTCGTGCCGGGCGATGACGTTGCAACTACGATATCTATTGATTGCTGTGCCGCAGTAAACTATTCTCATACACTCTATTCACGGTTTGTTTGTAAATATTTTTCTAAACACGAAAAGACGCGTTGCTTGGGATACTTTGGTGCGACTGCAAAACCTTGCTGTTTTGCCCATCTCCTGACAATGCTCGGATCTGTTGCGCATTGAGATGACACACTGCCATGAGTGACACATAACATACAATCTGTGATTATGCCATCCACGCCAAATCGGAGCAACTTGTCAATTTTGTCAAGACCATTCATCTGTCAAAGAGGACCAAGTCAGCATGGCGTGACAACGCAAGTCTGACGTTCAAAAACTGACTGTCCATGGCTTGACACTCAGGTCAAGAGCATGAGCTTCCCAGACCATGGCTTGCGTCGTGAAATTAAGATCATTCTCAAAGGTAGCAAACGAAGGGACAAAGCACGTCCCACACGGCGAGAGGATATCTGCATTGATAGCCCGTGCAGCTTGAGCCATCCTTTGACCAAGAGATGGGCCCGGAAAGCTGTCAAGGTGTAAACCGCCAAGCCACAGGCTGGTGCTGTTGTCCAGCGTGAAAGCCGTCTCTCTGTTTGAGGTTAGCGCAGCAAGCAGAAGTAAACATCGGACCATGCTTACTCGTCGATCAATGCCGATACTGTGATCAGAGGATCAAGTTCCTGTTAAATTCCAGCGCTCGAGGCACACTATAACTCGAAAAATGCCGTTACCTTCATTGCGATTAGAGTTCTCCAATCGAAACTTTGATACTGAGCCGCTAGTGTCAGGTGGCACTTCACTTTTTGATGACGCGACTTACCGTGATTGACCTGTAATAAGGGCTAGCAGAGAAGATCGCATGCTGCTTCTGTACGAAGTCTTCAACTCTCGCAGTACGATTGGGATGTTCGGCGTTGATCTTTGATTCTATATTCCACAATATCCGATGCGAGGGATCTGTGCATTCCACAAAGTCAAAAACTTCCTGGAGTGTTGATATGCGAGCACCGGGGTACAGAAGCTGTTGGGCTTTTGGGAAAGGTCATCGTCACGAGACCCGGGGAAAAACGGAGGACCCGTACGAAAGTCAGGCTGCCGCTTTGACCCGCAGTCAAGGGTCTTTATTTGGGCTAACGTCAAGTTTGCAATAAATTTGCCGACATATGGGTATGTCGGGTCACCCGGGAACTTTGTAGATATCAATGAAATTATAAGGTGTAGAGGTGTCTTGCAACTTACGACAGGATGAGTATCTATGCACTTTTCCGCCATTATCCGGTCGTCATGCCATACGACAACCTCACCGTCCTGCGTAGTTGAGATCCCGGAAAGATAAATGTGGAAACGGTACTGACCGACGTGATGCCATTGTCGAGCTCTAGAGTCGTTGCACCGTCAACAAGGCTCCTTTTCTCAGACTCGACGACTGCATGGAAACATCACAATAAAGCCAGCATACCATGCAAAGCTTGGCAATATGTTTTCCACCGTATTGCCTCTCCCACCTCGATGGGCCTATTGAATACATCTTGTGAAACGGATGCCAGGTCAGTGACAAAAAAAATGCACACCTGTACATCGTAAGGCTTGTTGTTTGATACGAATGTGTCTTGTGCAGGCGAAGCTAGCACAAGAAACGCCTCCAGAGAAGCAAATATCAGGTATGCACGAGCAAGCATGGGAGCACCGAGTCAGCACTGATGATCGCCGCGTAAACAGAGCCCATGCGCATAGAAGTACAGCAACCACTGGCGTCGCCTTAATGAAAAAAAAAAATCTCATTGGGTCGCAAAATTTGACCACTGTCCTGACGAACGTTCTTCGCTAGGTCGGAGACTCGGAGGAACGGTGATTTTGTTATGCGTATGAAGTAAGTTACTCGATTTGGTTGTGCACATAGCTCACGAGTCGAACGTGCAAGGTTTGCATTATGGATCATTCCGGGGAACACGGAATTAATGGACAATAGATTTAACCGGGATTTGCAACCATCAGAACGACATCGAGCACCGAGTTGCTAGCCTTGCTTGAATCCATTGTCTATGCCTACACATTCAAGGGAACAATGCACAACTGGGTAGCGTGATGTTAGGGACTGGATGACACTGACCGATAAGTGAATAGACAAACGAATTCAAGCTGCAAGGGAAATGTGCTGTCTACGACGTCTACTCCAGATAACTTTAGCGAAGTTTCAGTGTATGATGGTTTGCGGTACGTCCGTGGGTGTGAATGGACTGGCACCGACTGGAGAATTTCAGCGACGGTTCTGATCCTTTGACAAGCTAGAGACGTTTGCGTCGTCGACATTTCCCAGACCGAGGTTCTTGAAATCATCGCGTTCCATGAGTCCCCTGCAATATCACACGAGTTATTTAAACGATGGGGAAAAGGCAGAGGACACACTTTGACATTCGGCACTCAAGATATTGTTTGCTGAACGACCTACAAGGTGTAGACGTACTGGAATTTTTCTTGAGGCAGGCCATGTACTGCATCATTTTATCTCTGCATTCACCTAGGGCAAGGTCAACTCGATTCCAGTGAATGGAAATAAATTTATACCATCGTGGTCAAGGGGAAATGAACCACGATCAGGAGGAGTGGCCTGGAAACCGACATTGATCGATGGTGGACGTCCAAACGACATGGTGGTCACACGTGGAAATTTGGCGACTGTGGTCACACAATCGTGGAGAGTCGAGACAAAGTTTCTCGACTCAAAATCATCTTGGTAATACGTGTACAAATTGGGTGATTCCCATGCAAGTCCTTCAGCGCTCCTTGTCTTTTCCCTTTTCCCTCCGTTTTACTGTCGACTCGGGTTCTGACTCGGCGTGCGTATGATCGTCGTCTTTGTCTTCATCATGTCGATTTTCGGGTGCTGGCACTTGCGGTCCAACGTTCACAGCAGTGAGATTTCTGCCTTTCAGAAGGACGATCTCTTTTAGCCATGCGTTCTCTCGTCGGAGATCTGATGCCTCCCGTTCGAGTTCTTCTGTCCTTCCGGTCAAGTCTGCAACTGTACGTTCGAGGTTAAGCGCTTTGAGCTTCTTCTTTAACCTAAATCGCGCTACGGGTACCCTATCCAGTTAGAACGACGATCTATCACGAGTGGTGCACATGCTCACCCGAGGCAGCCGTGTTTCTGAGCCGCTTGTCTTCAGTGGTGGACATTCCATCCTCCGTTCCCTCCGGGTCTTGTGCAGTGGGCGCGGTCGTGGGGGATGCTGCAGGAGAAGGGCTAAGCTGCTCGCAGCTGGTGCTTTGTGGCGTAGCGTGGGGAGGGAATGGTATCGATGGGTTTATTGGGTAAAACGACGAAGGACCAGCTATAGAGGCAGCTGAGCTCGGGGAAGCAGTGCTGGGCGGCCAGGGGAGATGGTAGTCTGGAAGGGGGCTTGAATGGACTGAATACGGGTACGTTGGTGGAGAGCTCTGAGGGTATGCATGGGATGCTGAACCTTGCAAGGAAAGGAGCGCATGGATGAGGAGATTGTATGTCTCCGGGGGGAGTGGAGGTGGAGCAGTGTGGGGTACTTGGAAGTGCGGGGAAGGGATTAGGGAACTCTGGCATCACAGCAAACATGTGAGCTATGTGATGGAATGTTCAGAAGGATGCCCTACGCTGGATGTAGCGGACTCGTCACTCGAGAGACTCTGGCCAATATGATGATCTGCGGGGGATGGCATGTCAAATGCGAGCTGTTTCCAGAGGGCCAACTCGGTGTTGATGTCGTCTGGGAGGAGAGAATCGAGCTCTTGTCGGTTGGTTGAGGAGGAGGACATGGCCCCGACGGAGATGGATAAGGGAGGACCATTTCTCAGTTTCGAGACTGCGCCGTGTTCTTTCGCAATCCCTACGCATGATGACGGAAATGATGGTTACGTAACCGATACCGACTTGCAATAAGTATCTGAGCTGCCCAACTTGAGTTTAAGTCAAGCGAGATCATGGCAAGTACTCATCATCGCACTCGAGGACATAACATTGATCAAACTCTCTCCTAGTTGATCAGAATCAGGTCAAAGGATGGAAACTTTCGTTTCGAACTTTCACCATCCGACGATATTCATCACCTCGTTGACAAGGCACGTCTAACCCCCTCGCTTGATTCCTCCAGCTGACCCGACCTCTCCAGATCATCCAAACCACCAGCAAGAACGTCGACACGATGTCAATCACCATCTCCAATCAGCCGCGAGGCAACGAGACCCTCGTCACACGTCTCACCGGCCGGAATTTACAGTCACTCGGATTGAAGTACGCCCCTCTGGCATTTGAACTGCTCCCTGCTTATGATCTCTGCAGACACGGTGATCTCATCTTTGTCAACTATCAGGATCTGTCCACCTCCACCCATCCAGATCCCTTATCCCCCACCACAAACGGCCACACACACCCCTCAAAGCAAACCAACGTATGGGAGAACGTGCATGAAGATCCCGTCGACTCCTATTGGCGATCAAGGGACGGAAAAATTCCCCGTGGCCGTGACTCGCGCTTTTGCAAACATGCGTCGAATGGCATGTGTGACTACTGCATGCCCTTGGAACCGTATGACGCGGCCTACCAGGCTGAGCACAGCATAAAGCATTTGTCATACCATGCATATATGCGCAAACTCTCTCCAAAGTCATCCTCCGCTGCTGCTCAGGCCCTCCCCCCGCTTTCCCCTACTTCATACAAAGTAAAGGTGCCCTGTCCGACGGGCAATCATCCATCATGGCCATCAGGAATATGTACCGCCTGCCAGCCGTCTGCGATCACTCTACAGTCTCAACCGTTCCGAATGATAGACCACTTGGAATTTGCAACACAATCCATTGTGGAACGATTCCTACAAGCCTGGAGAGCAACTGGCCTTCAGCGCTTTGGCTGGCTCGTCGGACGTTATGAGCCTTACAACGAGGTGCCGATGGGCATTAAAGCCGTGGTAGAGGCAATTTACGAACCCCCCCAAGAGGGTGAGCTCGACGGTCTGACTCTGGGTATTCCATGGGAAGACGAACAACGCATCAGGGAATTAGCTAAATCAGCGTCGACCCCTCTATCGATCGTTGGGTATATTTTCACGGATCTTGACCCAACTCCAGATGATCGAACCAAGAATGTCTACAAGAGACACGCGCAATCGTATTTTGTTTCTTCCCTGGAAGCTATCTTTTCTGCAACAATTCAAAATGCCAATTCCACCCCATCTCGATCGTCCTCAAGCGGCGCTTTTGGGTCGCGTATGGTTACCGCCATTCTTACCGGGACAGAAGATGGCCAAGTTGACATCTCCGCCTACCAAGTGTCAGAGCAAGCCTGTGCCATGGTCGCAGCGGATATGATCGAAGCCAGTGTAGAACCTGGAATCGTCCGAGTAAAGGAGGAAGACCGTACCCAAGATTCCGCGCGTTACGTTCCCGACGTGTTCTATCGGTACAAGAATGAGTATGGTCTTGAGGTTAAGAAGAGCGCGAAACCCTGTTTTCCAGTGGAGTATCTTCTCGTCAATGTAAGTGTGACTTCGCGTTATGCTCTCCTTCCCGGGAATCATGAAATGTTGTACAGGTCACTCATGGCTTTCCCCAAACACCAAACCCGGTGTTCCAGTCGACGGAGTTCGCGATTGAAAATCGTCCCGGACTCGAAGATCAGCAGGTCGAGAGCATTCTCAGCTCGCTCAACCGCCTGGAAACATCGTCCCCTGAGGACATGCGCAACGGGGTTAAACGTCTCGAGGTCGCGAAATGGCTTAGTGATTGGCACTTGATTGCATTCCTTGAAACCACCCAGCTGCTGTCACCAGTATGGTTTTCGATTACTGTATGAGTCTCGCTCACAGTTAACCCGACCTGTTCAGGACGACACAAAGATTCTCATGCGGACGGCCACTTCTCCCCGACTGTTGGAAGATCCCTCCGTGCTGGACGCCCTCATGAAGACGGACGGATGGCAGACTTTGATAACCTTTGCCCGGGAAAGTGCTCGTGAGTTCTTCCTGCATAACGTGACATTATCTTCTGGGTACAGTGACAGTGACATACCCAACAGCTGCTCGTCCGACTTCGTCAGCTCCAACCGACCTGGGACATATGCATGACGAAATTCCCCGGGATATCTTCGATCAGATTGCCGCGGAAGAGGCTGCTAAGGGTCAAGGGGGTGGCAACTCTCGAGTCAGGATTTGTCCTCATTGCACTTTTGAAAATGAGCATGGAGGACATGACTGTGAAGTTTGCGGTTTACCCCTAGGCTAAAGTTCCATATGTTCACACCGCAAAATGGACAAGTGTATTATCACCATTAGCCATCAACTTGGAGTGAAATGTAGAAATATCTCATACACGTATCGAACAATAGACGAATGAAAATACGTATGATCATCGTTACACAGAACTCGTCCTTCGCATGTGCTTATAACAGAGTGCAAACAGGCACACGTATGGTTAATGTATCGTTTTGAAGACAATATCCCGGTTGACTAGGGAAGGGACACCAAGGAGAAAATGTTGCCCATATGAGGGGTCCAATGTCTCTGAAGGGATAAATCAAAGTAACACTCAGGCCAAGATCCACCATCCAGCGAATAAAAAGCCACAAAGGACACCGACAGCACGCAGAACGATGACGACGACGAGCGCCTTGCGCACTGCAGCGTAAAAGTTATTCAGAGCGGTTCCAGACCAGTTGAGACTGTGTGAAGCAGTCAGTACTTGCGAGACAACGGACAAGAAAATGCTTGCCGTCGATCGTTTGAACCACCCTCGCGAATGCTGGCCTCCCAACCACGTACGACTTCACGGTAACGCTTGCCAAACACCCTAGCATGCTGTGATGAACAAAGTGACGAGCAAGCTCACGAGGCAAGGCTTACCAGATCCAAAAGTTGACGTCCGGATATGAGAACCGGGGAAATACGCTGGCAAGGCTGGGGGCGACAGTGTCAACGCGCATAACCTCGCTGCCAAAGGGTCGGAAGGGTAACTTCAGGTTAGGGGGGCGCTGTCCAGCTATCTGTTGTGACCGTGGTGGCTCGGGTACCATGTTTGCCATGAGGTCCAATGTCATTCCAAGCGAGAGACCCCACAACTTTAGCCGACGGTGGCTGGATGGTTTCTTTCGCTTCCCGGGGGCCACCTTATCAGATATAATACCCTTTTCGAGCACATCTTGTGTCAACACAGAGTATGAAGCACTAACTGGGAGAGGAGGGGATCCGGCGGAACGGGGTGATTGGGAATCTGGTACGTTCAGGAGAATAGCGGGGAACTGCATACTCCCGATAAGGACGCGAACCAGGAGTTTCAGGACAGCAGCATGTCGAGGCGTCAACCTCGAAGCGGCATCTACTGTTACACTTGACCACTTTCCTCTTGAATCCACGAGCCCAGCCGTCTCAGGCAACACGGCACTGACAAGTGCTTCAAGAGGCGTCCAATGGATAGTGGTACCGTCAGCGGGTTCCGTTGAGAGCGTGCGGGGAGTGAGCTGCAAAAAGACAAATGGGGAAAGTATCATAAGTAACCGCTTCCCCAGAGAAGTGGTGATTTCCCGGTCATCGAGCTGTCCAATACAAGTAAAGTCGCGCTCAGCGAGATCCAAGCCAATTTCCTCCCATGTTTGCCGCATAGCTGGGTATCGGGCGTTCAGACGACGAAGACGGGTTGATCGAACAAGGTAGACGTACCTGTGTAGAGACCATCTTCGTCCCCTTCCTCCATTCTCCCACCCGGAAAGGCGAGGTGTGCTTCGGCTCTGCTATTGTGATGTATGCTGCCCTCGCCTGACAAGCTGGTCTTTAGACCGTCCGAGGACGCACCGCTGTCTCTCTGCAAGAAAAGAATCTCTGGGCAAGCGGCGGGGTCCCTGACCCAGTCGAGCTCAAAAAATTGACTGAGCGTCGGAATGGGTGCATCGGCGGGAATTGGAGGAGTAGTCTGGGAGGGGACGATGCGAATGACAATGGCCACGGCGGCACGACGAGGTTCTGGAGGGACGTAAAGCCAGGCACACGATAGGAAGAGGGCAAAAGCTCACGAGTGGCTGGGGATGCGATGATGCGAGGAGGTGTAGTGCGAATGCGGTGCAGTGCACGGGACAAGGAGTGTATGATCTTGTCTTGCTTTTCTGGAGGGGAGGAATGAGAAGGAGCAAGGTGATGGGGAATACGAGACTAACCTTGCGACATGCTCATAACTTGTTCTTTTCCGCAGTGCGAGGGTTGAGCGCAGTGCGTGGACTTTGGTCACCTCGCCGAGGACTCCTGCCACCCCTCACTCAGGGGCTTATTTGTTCAACCGGACCACCCGGGCCGTACAATACTACCATCGATAAGTCTCAACAGTCCAAGTCTCTAAGCGGCTCTAAATCGGAGTAGCATGACTGAGTTGAACACCCGAAATATATATTGATTGCAGAATAAAACGACGCCTATTCGGAGAAGCACGGACGGACTGGCGTTAGAGCGCTGTTAAGGACGAGGTGTTAACACAGCAGACCATGTTTTAGTAACCGACTGTAGCCAAGGTGCATGATGGAATGCCAAGCCGTGGATCTACTGGAGAGCACGGCGGCCTTGCTGTAGGGCGATAGAGCATTATAGGCAAGGTCAATTGCCATCGATAGTACGGTTAGATGACGAAAGCTACCCAAAGGTGGGAAAGCCCGCCGCCTAAATAGTCTCCCAACCGTAAAGGGGACTCTCTACTCGGCAGCCCCACCTTGACTGAGCTGAGTCTCCTTGCATTCCGACTCTTGTATCTCCATCACTTTCATTCCCACGTCCTCACTATAAAGAACGCCCCTCTCCGTGTCCACCGCACACTCGCCCACTCAGCGACAACCCACTCTAAATCTCCTCGACGAGTCACTACTCCCCTACCAGCATATCCATCCGACATGGGAATGAAATACCGCCGTTACCTCGCCGGCGAACGCATCTATGGTTGTTCCAAGTGCAAGACTCATCTTGCCACCATTCACTCGATGATATCTCGAGTGAGTGTCCTAGTGTGTCCCCCCCCGGTCCTTACCGCTAAAAGTCCCGAAAGGCGTTCAATGGCCAGCACGGGCGCGCCTATCTCTTTGATGGGGTGTAAGTGCTCTATCACTGTGTTTGCCTCCAACAGCTCAGACTGTTGGGCAGCGTGAATGTTGTCGAAGGCGAACCCAATGACCGCCAGATGACGACAGGTAACCACACCGTTCGGGACATTTACTGCGTAAAGTGTGCCACCATCCTAGGATGGAAATACGTTTGTATTCGCCCGTCTTATTACAAACACTCTCATGTAACTGCGATTACAGGATCGAGCTTATGAAGCTTCCCAGAAATACAAAGAGGGAAAATACATTCTCGAGCGCAATCTCCTCGTCGATGTTCAATAAGCGCTGCCCTTGCCCGCAGCCACACTGGAGCACCCACTCCGTCCACATGGGATATAAACGTCACTTGGAAGATACTGCGACGACGGTCTCACTTCCAGAGTGGACCTCGACAGTCCACCCATCCACCCACATTCAAGTTCTCACCCGGATCTCACCCTCATTCACATCGCATTGTGACAGCTAACCTGTCATCCTAATTGGGTATACACATGTCGACTCTTGAGTCAGCTGCCTCCCTTATGAGGCACAAATAGCAGCTTCGTGCAAGGTTGAGCCCCAGTTTGCTCCTTACTTGCTGCGAAACAAGGGTCTTGCGACCTAACACCGACCGTTGCCCGAAGTGTATCATTCCATCGACTATATCGTCCACAACCCCAACAGAACCTAATTTAATGACTTACAAGCAATTCATTCATTTCTTACCTATTTCCCCCCCTTTTTTTTCGTTCTTTCTTAATGATTCGTTCGCATTGCAACTAACACATTTTCGGAGGCAAAGATTCCTCGGTGTATATCATCTATTGTTCGGCACAATTATTTACATTGAGTAGGAGCCAAGCAAGGAGGATGCCATTGTATATTTCCTACGAAACCTGTACCATGACGCTGTACATTTGAATAGATTTGAGGCGCATCTTTTGATCATGCGCCCGTGTCAGGTGTCAGAGCATAGCCACGAGGGGATTATTTGCGAGTGTTTGGTGTACTCCAGCCGAACCCCAACGGTATGTAAGCCGTTGGGATTTCTGGTTCTGTTGGCTTCGGATTCGACTCCCCAGTGGATTTACAGCTCGCGTATAAAAATCTACCCAAACGACTGTCGGTCTGTGACTCGGCGTCATCACGGTCTTTGTCCATCCCCACCTCATCACCACCAGATGGGTCAGTATCACTTGTCTCTTCCACTTGCCACTCCTCACTCTCTTTTTTTTGCCAGCAACTCTCACAATGTCCTCCGTCCGCTCCCAGCTCAGTGCTGCCTCCCAATACGTCCCTTCCCCACTGGCTGGGCCTTCCCACAACCCCGTCTCTGCTCCCCCGAGACCATTACCACGTCGCAACCCCCACTTCGCACCCTCTCGCCCCATCCGACCGTTCGCCTCCGTATCACAAAATACTACCCTCTCGTCAACGAAGCCCGTCAAACTCATCGAGCCGCCTCAGAATTTCAAGACGACCTTCATCCTTGACCTGACACAGGGAGAGTTCAGTCGACAAGATTGATCTCCTTCTCATTACATGAATATTCATCCCCCCGAGAACATGTACCCACACCTGTGCACCATTTCGTTACCAGGCTGCATTCTGGAGATTCTTATTCATTGTTTATCATACGCCACTCCCATGTTCCATTAGAATATAGGTATACATGTTCCAATATTACCATTGAGTCGCCCGCCTTCCGTTCCCACATTTACACCTGTTCCGAGCCCTTTTTGTCAACCTGCACTCACCCCACGTAGCCATTCGGTACTGTTAATGGAGATTTTCGTCGGTTAGACAGCTGAGTCGCTTGCCTATTCTCCTTCCGAGACTGTTATTAGGACTGCCGCAGTGCTGCTCGTCGACTCGGTGGTCATATCGAACAGCGGAATGGCGCAGTTCCAGCCCACGCACAGGCATGCTCCACGAGGCTTTCCATTGACCCAGCTATCTGGAAGATGGTATGTGCAGTCTATATCTTGGTCTTTGGGTTCTACATGCACGATTCCTGCATAGTCAGCCTCTGTTCACTTATTGTTTATCATATCGTTGCTGTGCGGTCAGTTACCCATCATCATGGTCTCGTTTCGACACGCCATTGCGTTACTTCTACAAGCTGTATCCAAGTCCCGGAAAACATTAGCATGTCAGGATCGCGAGCCTCTGTTTGGCAGTTTGGTTTACGACAGTCAACGGTTTTTTATCTCAAACGCAGACTTACTCTCGGATCATCCAGTTGTCGGTCATATGGCGGAGATCAGCTTCATGTTTCAGATGCGCATCTTATGCTTGTTGGCTCATATTGCCCACTTACTCGCTGAATCGACGAGCACTACCGTCGCGTCCAGAGAACAGTAAAAGCCTTCCCACCATTCATCATCATGTTGGTTGTGTTAATGGCAAACAAACATGCATGTTGCGCATGTTCTTTCCTTCGTAAGTATTGGCAGAATCCCACACGACAGTGGATGATGTCGATACATGTGAATCCATAGGTACCAAATCATCGTAATGGGCGACAGAACCTAGTCAATTCCGCCAATTGAAAGACGCATGGTTTCGCGACCTCGGTTCCATCGAACAACCGAAAACGAGGCAAAGGCGTGTTATAAACTTAACTTTAGTAAGGTTTGTCGAATGCGTTGGATCCTAGACAACACTCGCATTAATCACTTCGTATCCTCGCTCGTGTATTTTTTTCGCCATTCTGCCGGAATGACGAAGGACATGTAGACAAATACCGGATGATTTTTCCGGACCCATTCATATAACTCTGGATCCGACGTATGGTTATCAATGCCGCTTTGTTCGGTGGCACTAAGTTCTTTAAATCGAGTAAACGACGTTTGGAACGTCGCAGCTGACCATATTTCTGCGTTCCGCTTGATCGGCGAGTCATGTCATTTCGGGACGTGTGCTGACTGTACTCATCTGAGGCAGTTACTAGCTCTCCGAAGCATTTTGGGTCCCTCAACATCAAAACGAATATTTCGTACTCATCGCAATGGCTTCTCGAAACGACGGGTTTTGAAGATGCGGCAGAGTGGGCGTGATCCGACGATCGGCTCAAAGTGGATAAGGTCTAAAACTAGACTATATGTGAAGATTACAAGCTGTTTACGTACGGATGAGCGCTTACTCCTTCGTCTTTCCAGATAGCCGGGAGCAACGTGTGGAAAGCTCGGAAGAAGACAGAGTACAAGCGCACCCTAATGCGGTGGTTATTAGGGAGTCAGGCACTAATTCGGGTCTCTTGAGGGTCCGAGAAGAGGAACATTGCGATCTGGAAGCGGCTTCGGAGGGAATAGGATACTGGATGGAGTACACCAGGAATGACTAACCGAGCGGAGCGTTTGTGGACACCTCGATGACCAAAACGTCGATCCTCTGTCCGCGGAGCTAGGCCAAAGCGGGATACACAAAAAGGTACTTTCCTGATCAGAGCATGTCATGAGTTGCGCGGGACCTTGAGAGACAGATGAAACCTGGCGTCGCGTCTTGAGCATAAAAACGGGTAAACGCCACAGATATACTTATACCAATGCCGGGAACCTGAGGTGAGTCGGACGGCGATAGCCGAGGAGGGTGGTGGGACGTGAGAAAGATATGGAAGTGGGTAAATATGGGCGGTGGGCAGGGGGGGTTGGCTTGCTGTGTTAACGAGGAGGTAGGGGCGCTGGTAAGGACGTTACGCCGAGACAAAGGACGTGCGGGAGATGGAGAGGGGGGATTGGGAGGAAATGCAATTAGCGTCGTTTTCCAAGTATGGGTTGGATTGGGGCAAAAGGGGGCTAGTTTGGGGAGGATTGTGAGTGTTTAAGCGGTGCCCATCAGCAAACTTGCAGTGCCGCTGCAGAATAGAAATACGACGCTTCGAAGGAGCTGCGAGACTTTCATCAGCGCCGTCTTCTTTCTCTCCTCCTCCTCACTACGCTTTCCTGCTCTATACTGGGCCGTTCTTCGTGCCTTCATTTTTACGACCTTGCACGATTTTGCACGACATATTCTTCCTTTCCTCTCCCCTTTCTTTTCTCCTCTCCGTTCCATCTCACCGCCTTTGTGCAATCCAAGGTCTGTATCTCCATCATACTCTCCCAACCTCACTCAGCTATGCCCCACAGACCCACACACCATTTTCCCCATCTTACACATTTTCTTTTCTTCCTTCTCTCTCGACAAGCTATGGACAGTTGGCGAGTAGCCGTCTTAGGTGATGGTGGTGTCGGCAAAACTGCGTTGGCCGTCCAAGTAAGCCGCTCCCATGTGTTATAACACATCCCCTGATCACACTTCAGTTCACCTTAAACTGCTTCGTCGGTAAGTCGACACAGCCAATGTCGTGTCTAACGCATCAGTTCACTCTTCATTCGCAGAAGTACGAGTTCTGTCTATCTATTTGGCGCCTTGTTTGATTTTCGTCCCTCAGACGTATGACCCGACGATAGAAGACGCCTATAGGAAACAGCTCATCGTGGACAATAAGATGTGCTTTGTAGAGGTCATCGACACTGCTGGACAAGGTATGCCGTCCCTCTGTCCCTGAAATACCCAATCTTATCAGTTCGTTAGAGGAGTACGCCACCCTCAGAGACCAATGGGTACGGTTAGTATCCCACACTACCCTTCCTTGACCACCACTCAAGCCCCGGTAGCGAGGGTCAAGGGTTTATACTCGTATACTCGATCGCTTCACGTTCGACATTTGAACGACTCGAAGTCTTCCGACAGTCGATGCTCAAAGTAAAGCGTCAAAAACCAATTTTTATGTTGGTGGGCAACAAGTGCGACAAGACCTACGAGCGTGAGGTATCACGCGAGGAGGGCATTGCCCTTGCGCGAACGTTTGGATGCGAGTTCATGGAGACATCGGCCAGGACCGCGTATAACGTGGAGCTACTTTTTACAAATCTCGTCCGTGCGTTACGACAGACGAAACGATTGGAGGCTGGCGGATTGAACGGCAAGCAGGGCGATAAGCCGCTTAAGGAACGTAAGAAGCCGAACTGTGTAGTGATGTGATGGATATTCTCTAGGGTTTTCGGTATTTAGATTTCAGTCCTCTTTACCTCTCTCCGATGATACCTCCATCGCCTTTTGCTCTCCATGACTCCACGGGCATGCACCCCATTCTTTCTCTTCTCTCTTCTCTTCTCTTACTTTCTTTTCTCTTTCGATTTTCCAGGCTGATGTCCCCCTTCTAACCGCCTCGTCACATCATTTCGTCGTCTCACGCTGTGTCATACGTGATTTAGGTCTACGATGTATTTTGCAACGCATGGAAACAACCGTCTACACATTCACATTCTCACATGTCTACTTCTGGGAGTGACTCATTACGGCTGCGGCTTGTTGCGTGGTGGCCACGTCGTGCATTCGTTGAACTTTCGGTGCCTCCCTGGATGCTGGTTATAAAGATGGAAGCCAGTTCAACTTGGTGCGCTATCCCAAATACTCACAGCAGCCGCCATGTTTGATAGCTTCGAGTTCTATGCACCCCAAACACCAGACTTTCGAGTTAGGTCGATTCCCGACCAGGAGGAATTCAACGTGCACAAGAGTGCACTCCGAACATCCGAAGTCTTCCGTTCGCTTCCTGAATCTTGCTTTCTTCCAGGCAAAATAGACTGAAGACATGATATCACAGGGGACATGTTCTTGTGCTGCGACCAGGAATATAGCTTTGTTAACACTCGTGGGGTTCAAGACATCACCGAAGTCCTAGAGCTGGACGAATCCGCTTCAACACTACGTCTCCTGCTCAGACTGTTACACTCCCCGCCGCCTCCGCCCTCCCTTGACCCGTCTGCTCGCGAGACACGCCGGATGGGGAAACCAGTTTCATCGTACCACGGAGCGCTTATCCCGTTTCCGCTACTCCCGGACATGCTCCACTTGGCTGATAAATACGACCTCTCGGAACCTCTCCGATGCACGTTTCACTCGCATCTATTTGCAAACGCTTCCGTCCATCCCCTCGAGGTCTACGCGTTTGCCACGAGGAACCGTCTCGACGATGTTGCGGCTGAAGCGAGTGCATACCTCTTGCACCCGCCACTTTCCACCTACTCCAAGGATCGAATCGCGCTCATCCCTTCCGTCTCCGCATACCACGATCTCGTTCGACTGCATAGTTACAGAACACAGCAATTGAAAACGATTCTTTTGCGGGAAGATATTTTCCCTTTTGGGTATGGAGTATGTTTCGTTCACCGAGGGAATACGACGCGGGTGTGGAATGATTTTCGGATGTTGCTGGCCACCCAACTCGAAGCAGGTGAGATGTCCCGTAACGGTGGAAGAAATCACTCATAGTCGACTAGCCACCGACGTAGCGGCCGAAATGAGTGTACTCTTGAAACAGTTCGACTTGTGCAAGGCATGTCACAAGGCATGTTCGGCAGCCATCAAGATGCTCGAGGTAAAATGTTTATCACCGTAAACGCTAAACATTTGCTCATGAACTATCCAGTATAAGTGCAATCGAATTCCAAGAACTATCGACTATCTGCCACCACAAAACGAGGGTAACTAAGGGATAGTGGAAGTGGCGTTCTAACTGGAAAGGGAGCGTTGAGCGTCTCTGGGTTCCCGACAAGGAGGGGAATATATACCTTGTACGATTATGTGTTATGCCAAAGGAGCGTCTTAAGGTCTCTCCAAACTTCCGAGTCACGGTATAAGTAGGTCATAGAGTTGAACATGCCAGGTTGGATGCTCTCGCCCCGATTCTTGAACAACCACATCACAGCACCCCATGCCAACGCCGCGAATACCGAGAAGTACCGTGAATCTGGTGGGATGGGGCGAGTGAGGGCGGATCCATCCGACGAGGGTGTCTTTGAATAAGGTGCCCCTGCACGGGGTAAAAATGCTGCGATCACTCTCGAAACCACGTAGAGCACGATCTTCAAAGCAAAACTAAGGACGGCGGTAATATGGCATGATTGCGGAACGTACCTGCTCGTTCACAGCGGTCCTGTCCCCGAACACGACATACCCCCCAATCAATCCAGCGACGAACGTATCTGCGCTGCGTTCCTTCCCTTTGTTCGCCTTCCTCTGGAGCAACAGTAGAATCTTGTACAGCGAGACAAACTTGGCGAGATTGAGGGCATGCTGCTTTGTTGCTTGATAGATAACACGACAACGCGTCTTCCAGCTAACTCGTAAGGGTTAGCAGACTGTTGGCGTGACTGCACGGACGGACATACTCTCCACGTCCAAAGAGTATCGCCATTATGAGGGCGTGAGGGAATCTGACTTTAACACCATAAACGAACCCATTCCTTGCACCCTTAATGATCGCAAGGCAATCGTGAAAAGCAGGATTGAGCAACAAAGCGTCGAGACCTGACATGGCGAGCAAATGAGACAAGCTGAAAATTAGGTGAAACGTCCCTTAAATGGTTGCAAGTGGCACATGTCAACACCTTTTTGGAACCGGCGCATCAATCACATGTAAGGATAGAATTTGGTGGATCAAGCATTATCTACTAATTGGTGTATCTTGGCCGCGATGATACTTAGGGCAACACGTGTTACAGCTGGTGTTTCAAATTTACTTCTCTGCTCCTCAACCAACCAGAATGCTTTACAGAGCTCTTCATTTCAAAAAAGTGCCAATGTCTGAAGAATTCATGTATCATAGGTATGCAACTAATAATCAGGTAGTCATGGCTGATAATAATCATCTTTGAAGCTAAAGAGGGAAAGTGGTGACCATTCAAGCTGGAGTGCAATCAATAGAAGATCACAAGACAAACAAGGAAAGACCTACTCCATCTTTATCAAATGGTATACTATTCTCAGAGGCAGCTCTGATCACTACAAACCTCCTATAGTTCTTCATGAATGCTGGTTGAATCTGGGCATTGGAAATATCTTTGATGACCTCATTGTTTGTAAAAGTGACAAGCTGTTCAGTTGTCATGCCCAAGGTGGTAGGATGGCTTCTAAGGACTCCAAAGTAGATTTCCAACAGTTCATGCCCATTAGCACCAGAATGATTGAAGACCTGGGAGAGCCAAGCCACTTGGCTAGAATGACCTTTTTCAGGCATTCTGATTGCAGAAATCAACCCAAGATTGATGAAGTCCAAAATAGAATCCAGGCATGATTCACTGTAGGGCTGCTAAACAAAGATGCTTGACATAGTGGTTTATGCTCACCTGGGAGAACTTGGGACCCCACTACTGCACAACAGGTGACTCATAGCTAAAACCTCAGGAATAAGATAGCAATCCCAAAGTGGATGCTCTATGATCTGGGATATTAGCTGATGACAACCCATCAAATCTTCTGCAAGTGCAGAAGCAGTGAATGTTACAACACCCCCTACAGTAATTAGTGTTTCAGTTGTAACAGCAAGACAATATTAAGTGAACCCCTCATACCTAGTGGATAGATCTCTTGAACTCTCCATCTCTCACAGGTTATGCTGGCAGAGTGGCCATAAGTCCAAAATTGGACTTCTGGAGAGTTGGCCCTCTTTGTGGCCAGGGATGGCATAGTATGCAACATGTCCAAATGCTTATTGGATATGAAGACAACTCGTACATCCTCTTCAAACTTGGCTGACACAGCCTTGATTGATTTGAGAATGCATTGAAGCATAGCAGTATCCAACCCTGGTGACACTTGATCAGGCAAGGGCCAGATACAATATGCTCTTCTTGCAGGGGAGTTGTTGAGGAACTCCAGCAGTGCCTTTGGAAAATACAACAAGGACATTGCCTGATACAACACAGCCTCTTGGGAAGGCCCATGAGGTACCAAGACATCCTGTGGGTTGAATGAAGACTCTGTCACAGTTGCAATGGATCTCCATCCAGTAACATTGGTGGATGTCATGGCTGACACTAAAAATGGCAAAAGCACAACAAGAAGGGGGGTTCCAGACAGTAGATGCTCTGGTACTTGTAAGACCTTGGTTAACCCCTGTTGTGCCCCTGGAAAGACAATAAGGACTGCTACTTCAGTGCCATCAAGGAGCAATGGAATTGCTGCAGCCTATAAAGCAGAGTCAATAACATGTTAAGCAAAGAATCAAGAAAGCCAACCAGTCCTTCACTTGTCAAATGGTATTCCAAACCATGCATGATCACCTCTTCACTAGGCTCTTTTGACTCAAGCCTACCAAAATACTGGGGTGTTCCACAGGCTCGAAGGAGGGGTGATAGATCCATAATTGGATATAGCTTTGAAATCCGGAGTGAATCTTGTGATGATAGCAAGAGATTGATGTGGGAGCTGTTGCTTATACCATTGGGATCTGCAATAGTAACAGCACAAAGGAGCTCTGCTTTGCTCTCAGAGGTGCTGATGAATATATCACCAGACCATTTCCACTTCTTAGGTATTCTGGAAACAAGGTCAGTACTAGAATATTATTCACTAATCCAACATACTTTGGTATAGTCAGTGTCTTATTCAACTCAGTTGTTAGTTGGTCAGACTGATCAGATATTACAGCAGTCTCCCTTTGTTGTCCCAAACATTCAGTTCCAATGAAGCAGATCTCATGAGATCATATTACTCACAAAGGGCCACTGAGCCTGGATGTAATAGAGACATTCAATCTGGTAGAAGAAAAAATAGCACAGAACTTACGCAGGAATATCAACAGTTTGTAAGAACTTCTCTACGTTGATTTCCGCCTGGGTCTTTGGTGGTATGGGGGCAGTGAAGGTTTCAGGGCTGTTGTAAATTCACGTCTCAGATAGGCTCTACTTCTCCTGAACCACATACCTTCCACCCGATGGACCAGTATCATCCAAGATAGAACCAAAGAAATCGACAGGCTGATCGATATCCATTGGCTGGGGGGACATAACCAAATCTGCATCATCGATAGCATCTGCGGGTTGAACGGGTGATGTAGGTGTTGCGACAGACGCGTTGGACGTTATAGTGTCTCTCGTCTGATTAGCGGGGAGAAGAAGTGGTTTGTTCTTCTTAAACGAGAGCGCTGGAAGCGACTTCTTAGGTGCGGGTGGAAGCGGCTTCGGGCCGGTAGGAGGTGGGGGTATTCCAGCAGCGATGCGCTGCTTGGTGGAGAGCGAGCTTCCAGCCTCGACACTTTTAGAAGGTAGATTCATGGGCTTCACCAGAGGATTGGCCCTTTGGTCTTGATGAGTGCGTACGGCGGTGACCTTGGGTGGTGCGATAGACGATGAACTACCGGTCGCTGACGGCAATTCTTGTCGTTTGACCTGGGCCGGAACCTGTTTGGCGAAAGCACTATCTGGGGAAGTAAGAAGTAAGATCCACCTTGGAAATTTCCTTTGAAGGTATTGTGGTGGCTTTCGAGCGGGTTGCAACCTTCACCTGTTTGCGGACAAGGCCGTCGGACCCAGACTCGGACTACAATATAGAGAGGAATTAGTCAAGTGTACGGATGAAAGTAACGGATGGGAGGCACGTACTTCTGTGTCGGTGATGCGTGCCTTTCTGTTGAGCTTCTTCGTAGCGGGTGTTTTCGCGGAGGGTACTGCATCCGAATCCTCAGAGTCATCCGCGGAACTTTCTGATGTAGGCGGTGTGCCCGACTTCGACTTTAGCCTCTCCTAGAAGGTCGCTTAGCCATGGATCTCATATCGACATTTGACCGACCTGTCTGTCCTTGTTTGTCCCCTTATCTGACTTTTGTTTCGAGGACTTGACAAAAGTCTCTCCGAAATATCGCTTCTCTTTACCTGTGAACGGTTGAGAATTTACTGGAAAAAGTGTGATGAAGCACGGACTAATCCAGTCTTCCCCAGCCGCTACCTCGTAACCGACAGGATAGTCATTATTATCCATACCGATATGTTTCCAAAAGCTTGCCAGTAGTCGCTCGCATTGCTGCACGTTAGACGAAGGCTCCCAACTACAAAGACTGAGTGCCACGAAGCATGCGCATCTTGGATGCTGTGATATACCCACCTATCCGCGTCCGAATCATAACCCGCCCACTGTGTGATACGGTTGAGCGAGAAGTTAGCTGTCAACGAATGGTGCTGATCACCTTCACGAGATATTCCTAAACAATTTGATGCCATCAGGATTGGAGAATATGAATAGAGCGACCCACTCACCCAATCACTGTCCTCGCTGACCCTTGCTTTCGTGATGACCTCTGGAAATCATTTGTTGCCACGGAGCAGTCTATATACTGGCGGGGGTCTTACCAACGTGGTATACTTCATCCTCTTCGTCCTTTCTCTTTTTTGGCATATTGTCGAAGCGAGTGTGGAACCAACACGCTGTCGATGAGGTTCAAGAACAAGGTTAACTGGTCTGGATGTAATTATGTAACACGTGATCCCCCACGTGCACGCGCCCCTTGAAGGATATTGACGCTCAGTACTTGTTCAACAACTGCGCGACGAGTCTCAACACCCTGACATGGCATCCAAAGCAAAGTCCAAGCAGGAAGAGGCTCTCCAATTCCTCGACGACCTCGATAACCTCCAACCCACCGCAGCTCCTCCTACCTATCGCCAGAATACACCCTCGCATGCGCATGCAAGCAACGAAGGAGACCCTGCCGAAGTCCTCGCTTTTATCGATGAAATTACCCAGAAAAGCTCAGAGCCTACTCGTTTAACAGCATCGTCGATAGATCGCCCCATTTCGCGCGCTGGAACACCTTCACTTCGCAAGGGTACTGAGCGCGTCAGGGTGGGTGTGCATCCGTCGTCCTCCACGTCTTCATTGTCCGGGAAGCCAGAGTCAGCCGCTGGGGCAATCCCCACTACAAGACCCGAGGCAGCAGCGGCTGTATCTGCCACTCCATCAGGAAGTTGGGGGTGGAATAGTGTATGGAACAGCGCCTCCGCTGCATATCAGCAAGCCAGATCTGTCGTTGATGAGCAAGTGAAGAACCTACCCAAGAATGAACAAGTCAGCAAATGGGGAGAAGGCGTCCTCGAGTATGCGAAGACGGCCCAACTGGATAAACTTGGTATGCGAGGATGATAACAATTCCCAAAATCTCCCTAACGATCATTAGGCCAGGACTTCAAGAGAGTTGGATTATCTACCCTTAATGATATATTGAATGTCGTCGCTCCTCCAATCTCGGAACACGAGGTTATTCAAGTCTGGCTTAGCCATGACATGCAGGGATACGATGGCATCGAGACCTTGGTGTATCGCTCGCTCGCGCGAGTACGTCATATTCACCCCATTATCCATTCTCATTGCTTAGTCCATTCCATAGATCATGGAGCAGGTCAAAGGCGGTGACCTCATTGTCAACCGTGGTGAAGAGTCCAAACCCAAGGACTCCTCGGATTCTGCCCGAGAACTCAACATTGTCGATGGCTACGAGGCTGCGCTGAAGCTTGCTCAGGTAATCTCCCAGCACCCTGAATGGCTTCCCTTCTCAACACTTTTTCTAGGCCAATTTGGACGAGGTGATCAAGAACCGAACCAGCGCTCCCAAAAGGGAGTCATCAGTCGATAACCCAGTTATTTACTCCTCAATCTATCTTCGAGTCCAGCCTTTCACGCGATCGTATTCCCTTCCTCAGCTGGCGCAGGCACCTTCAGACGCGGAAGACACCTATTTACAGTTCATCTTACACCTAGCTGACCCAGGGCACCAGCTGGTGCACACCACGGTAACACAAGCCATCCCTGCTGGTTGGCTAGAACTCTGGGATCAGTACGACTGGGTTGAAGATCTTGTTGCAGAATCACTGAGGGTCGCTGTCGAGGTTCTTGGACAGGACTATCTCGCATCCAGGATGGGTTGGGAGAAGAAAGATACGCAGAATCATGATAATGCACCTAATTCCAGCGAGGAAACGGCATGAGAATGCTCAGTTAATACGTCGGAGCCATCTATGTCATAGGTAGCACACTCTCATGTCTACGCATGTATTAGCTAGTGTATCGATATCCAGCGAAGAGCGACGCCGTTGTCGATAAGATGATTTTTTCACTTCTTGGGTGGTTCCTCTGGCTTCGGGGGAGGAACAGGTTTGAGGTCTGCGGGTCTAATGGGCTCGGTGCCAGCCCCAACTTGATCCCAAGGTGAGAGTGATTCGAAATTCCTGCGCAAGGATATGATGGATAAAACCGATGATGGCACGGGCATGAAAGTAAGAAATTACCGGAAAGCCTGCGTGAGCTGTAGTGGCTCGTAAACAACGCGTTTCCGCTCTTCATCGTAGCGGACCTCCGAGTACCCCTAACCAAGGTCTCAAAATCAAATTTACAAGATCATGTTTCGACTTACTGTCAGGGGGAAATCCTTGCGTAAGGGGTGTCCTTCGAAACCTGCAGAGATAAGTCAAGCATGAGAAAGAAGGCGAACGTGATCCACCGACCATAATCTGTCAATATACGACGTCTAGGAATCCAATGAACAACGAGCGGAGATGCTGCGCGTGACCAACTTACAGGTCTGGGTGACCAGAAAAGAACACGCCAAACATGTCCCATACCTCCCTCTCATACCAGTCGGCACCACGGAAGACAGAGACAACGCTCGGTACAGGGTCCGCTTCTCCGGCGTAAGTCTTTACCCGAATCCTACCGGCGTGTTTGATGCTGAGTAGGTTGTATACAACCTCGAAGCGCTTCTCCCTTTCAGGGAAATCCACTGCGGTGATATCGACAACACTCTTGAATTGGCATTGGGAGTGGTCTCGCAGGAAGGTCAGAACGGGAACTATTGCGGAGGGTGCGACGTGAAGTACAAGCTCATCCTTGAGGACTGAAAACTGTTGGATGAACTTTGGGAGGGACTGGGTTAAATACGAGCCGTAAGTGTGCAGCGACTCTGTAGTCTGTGCATACTTTGTCGCTGTTGGGTTGGGAGAAGTAGGCTCGGTGAACGGAGACACGGAAGCTGGACAAGGATGAGCACAGCGCGAAGATTAGAAGTAAATGGGTACCTCTGGACGAGGATGAGGATTGGATGCTCCGCCGCAATAGAGTGCTAGATGACCCACGTCGGGGGTGTCTGAGGACGCCAGCGGCGCGGATGCTCACCCGCAAGGACATCGGGTGGTTGTGGTTAGTAGAACGGGTTGGTCGGAGTAGGAATTTCCGACGCAACTTTACCATGGCCTCGCTCTCTGACGACAAAACAGCGATTTTCGATTCACTTCCGTACTACGACAATGATCTCGAGCAGTATCCCATCCTCAAAGAAAAGGTCGACAAGGAGCTAGCGCGTGAGCCCAAGCCCCCGCAGACCATGCATCCACTCGTCCCACCTCCGCTCGAGTTGTTCCAGGTTGGTGTAGAAATCTCTTCTCGGTTTCGTGAACCTCAGCTGCACACATGATATAGAATAATCCCCTGCTGGCTGCGGAGCTCGCGCGTGTAGAGGCTCACCAGCCCTTGCCTCCGCTGGACACTGTGAGGTATCAACTACCCGCGCCTACATCATCGTCAGGAACTGATGAAGAGTGGCGGGAAGCTCTTCGAAATGCACATGCTCAACTTGAGCACCAGCGCTTACGGTCTGTCCCGAAACTTGCAGAATGCCCGTGCTTCGATTCACCTGTTGTTAGGCACACCAACCTTGCCCTGTTACAAACATATGGTCAGAATGCTTGGCGCATAAACAACTACTTGTTGGAGGAGACGGCAAAGCAGTCTGAGAGATCGCTGGAAGAATTGAAAGAGCTCACCACGCAGCTGAATAGAGAGCGTAAGAACTCGCAGGTGAGCCCGTAGAGATTTCTCGCTGGAATGGGGGGTTGATGCACGGTTGGCAGACGCGTTATGGTGCACAGCTGACGACGCTAGAGACGAGGTGGACTGAGTTGCTGTCGAGTATCCTGCAGATTGAGATGGCGAATATCGCGCTGGAGGGGGAAGTGGAACGGCTGGGGACAAAGGAGAGGGATATGATGGACATGTAGATATGTACGAGTGTGTAATAAGGACTTGGTGCCCAAAAAGGAGACTCGTCCGCGTGCAATTTCATCCGCTGCAGCGAGGACGAAACTCGTTCAGCGCGCTGCTCAGCACATCCGAATCCCCTCCAAAGGTGAGCAGCCCCCGCTCCACCCGCTTCCTCGACTCCCCCCGTTACATTCCCCACTAACACGGTTTCTTCTCCGTAAAAGTCAGCGATCAGCGTCCTGGGGCGCGTTTATGGCCAATACCGACAAAGCAGAACCAGTGTCATCGGAATCGTCGCAAGATGGACCCGAGGCAGTGACTCTTCCCCACAGCGGAGAACCTCTGCACACTCGTGCACAGTCCCCGGTACCGAACCCGGTACCGCCCTACACCAACCCGTCACTCTCTACCACCCCAGATCACGCTCCTGCTACCCCCGCTGCGCCTCCGCCATCCGCGACCTACTCCCCCTTCGCTATTCCTCACCCCAAGAGGTTTAACGCGGTCAACATAAACAAGAAATTTCTCCAGAAGAACTCCACCTCCTCTGCTGCAACCTCGGTTGTCGCCAGCCTCGCTACAGCTACCAAAGCTGGCAGCCCTGCCCGTATGTCGTTCTCCGCCTTATTTTTTGTTCGTCTCACCCCTCCCAGCAGTACGGCCTATCCCTCAGCCATCCACTTCGCATTCCAGGCTGGTCACTGCCAAGCTCACGTCAACCGCCCAATTATCCACAACTACTGGTCCAGGTTGGTCCCGCCCTTCATCTGCCACTCCACCCGTCTCTGCCACACCATCGGGTCCGTCGAATGTACCACCACCTCAGCCACCCACATCAACACCTGCAGCCCCTCAGTTCCCCCATGCCGGCAAAGTCATACAGCCCCAACCAAGGAATGCCATGGCCTCGTCGTCCCCATTGGTCAAGAAGGATACCTCCACAAAACCTGCTTGGGGAAACGCAAAGTCTCTTTCCGTAACCTCTGATAGCGCTGCACGCAGTGATTTCCCTACTGCAGCCGAGGTTGCTCAAGGCCAGTTACTCGCCGGCTGTCAACTCCGTCGACAAAAAGATAGTAATCATTTCATCCACAGGCCGCGCCATTAAAGCCGAGGAGCCAAAGCCTGAGGAATCTCTCGCGCCGAATCGAGTGCCGCCCCAGGAAGCTGATGCGTTCAGGGGCGTACACCTTGATCCGAATGCCCATCACTGGGACGAGGTTTGTTATCATTTGTCATCAATGGTACTCGCGTTTGACCATCCGTAGATGGAAGAGGATGATGACAACTTCCTGGACAACGTCATCGAGTTCGGGGATGGTCGACAGTACAAAGTAGCTCCATCCATTACCGGACAGCCGCCGCCCGCGATCCCTGTGGGTGGAGATACTCCCGTCTCAACCACTGACCATGTGTCGACTGAGCCCGTCAGCAAAGAAGAGAGGTTTGCAGATGATTTTGATCGTAGCTGGCCTCGTACCAGGCAATCACCTCTCGTGCTTCAAAGAGACTTACCCAGTCGTTCTTCCCAGCATGTATCGGTTTCTCCTACCCCATCCCAACCCAGCCATTCCTCGGTGGAGGGGTCGAGGGTACTTTTCAATGAGCGTTCTAATAGGTTAGAGCCTTACACCAGTCCCCATTTTCCAAACCGACTTGGTTCCAGCCTCGGATTTTCAAGGCGGAGTGCTCACGGAGAGCCCGCCCCTTCACCTGCTGAACCTCGCTTTAGCAGGGACGCTCCGCCTCATAGTCCGGTACATCCTGTGCATCTGTTGCAGAAACCTTCAGAGGGGACTCATGATACTTTGGCGCAGTCATCAAGGAGCTACGTTGGGGATTTCATAGGTAGACGGAATGCGGAGCGCCAACAGCAAGGGTCATCTCATTCATCGGATGTCCCGTTCTCCCGGAGATCTCAAGCACGAGAATCTCCTTTGCAATATTTGTCCGTCCTTCCTGCAAACGTATCGACCCAAGCCTCTAGAGTTTCCCAATTACCTGGTACATTCGATGTAGCTACTCTCGAGATACAGCTACCGGGTACCTCATCAGTGCTGGACATCGAAGGTGTGCACAAGACCGCCATGCATATATCTGCAGAACGCGCGAAACAGAGGCGGCAATTAGAAGAGGAAGAGCGTGAAAAAGAGAAAGAACGTGCGAGGAAGAAGGCTGCCGAACTTGAAGCACGGATGATGCAAGCGCAGGTGAGTCCCTTTTCTACAAAGTACGATACGATCAACTCATCCAACGTCTCAGAAAGTTGCTGCTGTAGAAATTATTCAGCAGGCCATCACTTCTGCGCAGGACTTGAATCAGCTTGTTTCCGATCCAGAAGACCACAAATCTTCTGAAGCTGCTCAGTACAATGCTAACGAACGGCAACCTTCGCTGAAGCCAGTTGCACGCCCGCAACGTGACACTAAAGTTTCACGCTCGCGTACCACCTCCGTAAATGAGTCGCTTCCACCCTCGGAACAGGTTGATTCGTGGCGCAGCAAGACACGGTTTCAACCACAACAGCTCCCGGCTCTTTCACCTCCAATGTTTCAAGAGGGATCTAGTGTCGTTGCCGACGATAACCTCGAGGTCGTTGATTTCTCCGATCTCGGTAAATTCGTAGGCGGCGAGCAGGCTTCATTGGCATCAGCGACATCAGCACCCTCGTACGATTCACCCACATCTTCTGACCGTCATTCATTCCCTGTACGACCAGTCGCCAGTGATTTCTTTGAAGATGTTCCTCCGCATGTTCTTGATACTAAATCCATCACCTCGCCATCTTCCGAACGTCACACCCTCCCTATCGTTCCGGAAGCATCTGCTCTCCCTTCAAGTGAGCAGATCCAGGCTCCCTCCACTTTGATCCCAACAGCACCTACCCAAGGGATGAGGGAACATGATTCGCGTAGGGTTTCTGGACCCAACGGTGCACACTCTTTTCCGCGGAGCCCAACGACTCCCCATCATCGTCTTAGCAAAGGCCCAGCACCCTTTCGGGTCACAATGTCGGCCTTGGACGATGCCATGTCCCGTATCAGGGGTGCCTTGGATAATATGCAGGTTGATGTAGGAAGGGGGGCTTCATCAAATGAACCCGTAGATTGGCGTGCCAGTGCTGTTAAACCAAAAGTCCGGGTGCTAGAGCCTCCGACCTCAGCTAGAACCCTGTCAAAAGACGCCAAATGGTTGCCTCCAGCCCTGAGACAATCACAGCCAGATTTAGATCAAGAGATTTTTGCTGCCACTGGCTACGAGCCCCCTTGTTCCCCTCGACCGGTTACTCTTGTTGTCAAGTTGCCTGCAATTTTTCGGCCAATTGACGCAATTCCTAAGCGGCAACTACATCTACTGAAACACTCGTCCAGTTATGTTCGCTTTGACACACTATCCTGGGACCCACCTGTTGACGGGATGAGCAAGCGAGATCTGTCGGTGAACGAAATTCTGTTCAAGCGTCCCTTTCCAGGAAAAGGTAGCAAACTTAGGTATAGGGTTCAATTACCGAGGACCACCCGCACGCACCCCGCTTCCCTACCCAAAGTTAACTTGCCTTCCGGATTCCCTAAAATCAGTACAGCACCTGGACGCTCAAAGGCAGTCGACGACCTTCCCACATGGCGCAGGGGACCCGCTCCCTCCACGACCCAGAAAACCGCGTCCCCAGAGGGAACACCGCCTATTTTGAATGTCACAAGTTGTTCTCCACCTCCGGAACTTACAGCACCTTCCTCCGAGTTCACGGTTGCACAAGAAGTGTCCACAAAATCGGACTCCCACTTGGTGCGCCAGAGGACACAGCCAAAGTTGCCGACAGGCTCAGGAATTGGGTTTTATCGTGACCCCGGCTCATCTTACCAAGACTCTAAGGCTATTGTCAATTTTACAGTAGCCAGTGAGCTGGAGGAAGCTATGCAAGTTTCCCAACTGGAATCGAGTATGCTCTTGTCCTCGTCGACTGCCGAGGCTTCACCGACAACGGAATCCAAGGGGTCTACTGCAATTGCAAGTCCCAGTGTCGATGAAGTAAACCGCGACATACAACTTCCTACGCTGAGCTTGATTACACAAGCAGAGAGCAAAGTCTCGGAGGAATCTGTATGTCCAAACTGATTCACGCCATTATTCTCAGCTTATGTATGTTATTAGACCGAACGATCGTTGCGTACCCCAGCATCCGCATCCTTCAATACTCCCTGGACAAAGTCGCCATTGAGCTTCCCTAGCAAAGATTCGCCCGCCAGGGCACCTGACCCAGATCATCTCAGGGCTGTCTGGTCTCAAACTGCAGACAAGGAACAAATGTCCGCTGTAAACTCCTTGGAAGGCATCGCCGACGACCTCACTGCATTACCCTTCACTATTCAAGAAGTCAAGTCCGAGGATGGTGAAACACCACCACCAACCAGTGCCGCAGTGGCTTCGAAAATATCTCTTCACGATGTAACCCGTGCATTCCAGCAAGTTCCGACCCCCTCCAGTGTATCATCCCACCGACCTCCGCCTTTGTCACCATCCGCTGCGAATGGCCCAATCACACGCCATCCGACCTTCAACTATCCAACCCCTCTTCAGGCTCCTGGTGGTGCCATACACCCCCACTTTACTGCATTCTCGTCGCCAATGCTTGCTCACTCTCCGAGCCCTACTGTGTTGTATCCTCCCACCGTGCCGAGCCCCATACCGCGGGTTACTATGAACGGACACCCTCAGATGTACAATCAGCCAATGTGGGTACCTATGCAGACTCCCCAGAACAATAATGCGGTACGGCCTGTCCCTTCCCCTTACCCTACCCAAATGGTAGCATATCCCGCACCAACACCAGTCCATCCCGTTTACCCCTCTGGTCTTTCCCCCCAAAATGTGCCACCATCTGTCACTGGCTCAGCGCCACCACGTCCGCGCGGAATGCCTATGCTAAGTCCAGTCATGCATCCTGCTGCGCCAGCGAGTGTACCAATGTATAACGGCAGCCCAGTGCTGATGCATCCACCTGCGATGATTGCCTCTGGGCACCGACCTCCGTATATGAACTCTGGTCCCCCAGAACGCGGACAGGACCGCTTAGAGAACATGTCTGCTGGCCCTCACATGCAGCAACCATCTCATTCACAAACTCATGTTCCTCCACAACCCGTGTACACGCATGTTCCCTTTTCTCGGCCATCATGGTGAAAACCTGTGCTCACATTACACATGTCCAACTCGATGATATATTGATATTTCTGTTTCTTTTGAATGTGACTTTATCCTGTTCTTCGTCACTTGAACGAACTCACACGATTGATACATGTGGGATGACGGTAATTATTAGAGGGTAAACAAGATACTCTATGTAAAATTCTAGTCTCTACGCGTGTGCCAACTCGACAGCTTTCTCAGCAGCTGTGTCGAGGTCATCAAGGGGTATAATCTTGAGACCGGAATCCTTGATCATCCTAGGCAGAGGATCAGTACTTCCCGCATGGTCAATGATACGAATGGGCACGTACTGCTTTGCTTCTGCCTCCTTCGTGCCCTTGAGTCGAACGACCAGTGGGATGCTGAGGCCGAGCTCCTTGGTGGCGCGAATAACGCCCTCGGCAATGTAATCACATCTCATGATGCCTCCAAAGATGTTGATGAAAATACTCTTGACCTTGGGGTCAGTCAGGAGAATTTCGAATGCCTTCTTGACAGTCTCGGGTGTAGCGCCACTACACAAAAAATGAACAACACTATACGATGCATGAAGATTATTCCTCACCCTCCGACATCGAGGAAATTGGCTGGATTTCCGCCGTGTAGCGATAGCACGTCCATGGTAGCCATGGCCAAACCTGCACCGTTAACCAAACAGCCGATGCTACCATCAAGCTTGATGAAGTTCAAGTTGGCCTTTTGCGCCTCAACCTCGGAAGGCTCCTCTTGAGAAATGTCACGAAGGCCAAAGACATCCTTCTGCCGGAATTCGGCGTTCTCATCGAAGCCAAGTTTGGCATCCATGCTGGGAAAAGAACGCTCCAGCAGAATTACACAGATGTGGGAGCGTTGACATACCAAAGTACATGGCCGTCAATGGTCTCGGCCATAGGGTTAATCTCAATCTGGGTAGCATCCTTGTCTTTGAACAGCTTGTACAAGGTCACAAAAATATCCGCAGCTTCCTTCTGAGTCGTCACGTCTTTGAACCCGAGTGTCCTTGCCAGCTCCAAAGCGACCAAAGGATCGATGCCCTTCTCGGCATCGATTGGAGTAGTAATAATGGAATTAGGGTCCTTTGCAGCCACCTCCTCGATGTTCATCCCGCCTTGATTGGACGCCACCAAAACAGGGCCCTGAGTGACACGATCGTTGAGAACTGCAACGTAGTACTCGTGAGCGGGATCCCGTCGCTCAGCAAGCATGACCTGACAACGATGAGCAGTATGAACTTGACAGCGAGGATGAAACCAACAGCTTTGCAGATCCTGCCAGCAGAACCAGTTTGCTTCGTGATCAGGTTGGCACCGATCATCTGCCTGGCGATTTCCCGTGCCTGCTCAGGACTATTACACGGTCAGCATAGACGAGGCCTACACATAAAAGGACATACGTGTCAATGGTGTGCACACCTCCCTTGAATCCGTTGTCAAAAGTTCCCTTGCCTCGGCCGCCGGCAAGGACCTGGGCCTTGATGACCAGTTTATTTGTGCCTGTGGACGAACAATTCACAACATTGAGGATCCCTTTTTCACGAGAGCCTGAAAGACAAGGAAATACCGAAATTCTCTGCGACCTTGAAGGCCTCGTCGGGACTCTTTGCACCAATGCTCTTTGGAGTCGGGATACCATACTAGAGGTGAGGTGAGCAAAGCGAGTGAAACAGAGGATGGTACGCGCATACTGCATTGAGGAGGTTCACGGACTGGTACTCGTGTATAGAGAGAAAACGGCGCTGGCCGGCATGGACGGCCTTTGAGTAAACGAATTGTGGTCAGGACACGGGAGGGCTGTATGGTGAGCTTGGACTTACACGAGCAAGGGAGCCCGCCTTTCTGGCTGAAGCAAGCATATGGTGGATGGAGAGAGAGAACCAACAACTCGGAAGAAGTGGGTATGGGCACGGGAGATTGGCTTACATCAGCAGGATGTGAGAGGACGGGAGGGTGCTGAGTTTGGGCACGTCAGGACCAGAGCGACGACGACGGTGGACTTCGTTGACGGTCTTCCTGTCTCTGATCCACCACTTTGATTGGTTTGGGAGCATCTCTGGCAGAACAAGTCTCCTTGCCTTGAGTTCGGGCAGCTTATCTTTGTCTCGTGGGCTGTTCGAAATTTGGCTCAAGGAATATGCTACCTCCGTGGTCGTAGACACAACTCCGATGTTATCAAATGAATCTGTCCTCGAGGCCAACCTCGACGAAAATATGCTGCTTGACTGGTGTTCACCTATTTATTCGCCAGATTCCAATCCCACCCACCTACAACGCTCGATCTCCACAGCATCGACATGTCCTTGTCAGCCATGTCCGAGTCGACAAAGCCCGACGCCAGTCATACCAATGGCAACCATAGTCCACATTCATCACAATTTTCAGAGCTCCTTTTCGTCTCTTCCACCGTTTTGCAACAGGCGCTTGATCTCGTTGACGGTGTCCTGACTGACGACAATCAGCTTACCGTACAGTCCAAATATCTCCCGGGCTCAACCATTGGTAACCTATTTGCCCGTTTATCCCATTCTCGCTTAACGTTGATGATGCCTCCAATAGGAAAACATCTTCGCCATGCACGGGATCACTTCATTCTCCTGATTGACTGTGTGGTTGGAAGCCAACCCTACGTCTTGTCTTACGATGTGCGCAGCCGAAACACCCCCATGGAGAGCAGCCTCTCCGAAGCTCGTGATGCGTTGCTCTCCGCGATATCACGCCTCAAAGAGCTTGAGACGTCCCCTTCGATTACACTGGATCAAGTCATCACTCTGAACGCCGTGACACCCTTTCCTCATACTTTTGAAACCACCTTTGGCAGAGAGGTGAGAGAAAATCGGCCTATGAAGCGGTCTGACTAACTCAGCTTCCATAAAGCTATGGTTTGCTGCACTGCACGCAGTCCATCATTGGTCCATGGTAGGGGCACACACTTACTCGTAAAGTCAGTCCCAAAAAGTTTCTGAAATTATCTTATAGGTCCGCGTGATAGCTGGGGAACTTGTTCGCCTCTACGTTCACTCCGCGTTGTCTTATCACTGACTCTTGCATAGGACGTCCATTTACGAGACGATTTCGGGTTTGCTCCTTCCACCTTAGTCTACAAAGGAAGTGATGCTCCACTAGGAAAAGCGAAAATTTGATCGATGTGGATTGTCGAACGTATATTACCGAGCATGTTTCTTATTGCACTAGTTTAATTCAGTTCATCCTCGGTACTAAGCGTGCGACGTTGGAAACGTCCAACTTGACTGAGCGGAGATGTGCCGCGCACGTGAGTCTATTACATTGGAAGCGCGCGGAAACAAGCAGGGCACCAGATCTCATATATCTTGTCACTGCTACAGCCTCATCCATCAACGTCGTGGAAGATGTCGGAGAGTCTGTTGCCCCTTGACAGTGAAGCTCAAAAAAAGCGGGTCGTGCGTGGTTTTTCCTGCATCATAAGTGCTAGCTTGGCCTCAAGGTATCATTGGATCCGTCCGAACGGATGTTAACCTCCAGTGTTATTTTTTCGACTCGGACATCGGGGGCTTCCACTATGGCCCTGGGCATCCGTACGTACCCCAAAGTCCCGTACTGTTTCGTGAGCAGGTCTGAATGGCTTTCCGCTACCAGAATGAAACCGACTCGAATACGGATGTGTCACTCCCTCGTCATGAACTACGGGCTGTACAAGAAAATGGAAATTTTCGTGAGTGTACAGAGCTGTGCCTATTCGAGATTGACCTTCTTCTGTTCCCTATGCTATAGCGCGCAAAACCCGCGACGAAACGCGAGATGACCCAGTTCCACTCTGACGAGTATGTTGATTTTCTCAGTAGAATAACGCCCAGCAACATGAATTCTTACATTAAAGAACAACATAAGTGTAGGTTCAGCAAGGCCATTCCAATTAATTTAAATCTACTCTGACGTTCCACCATGTAATAGACAATGTTGGCGATGATTGCCCCGTTTTTGACGGGCTTTTTGACTACTGTTCTATATCCGCTGGTGGTTCTATGGGTTAGTCAAGTTACAGTTTCGAGAACTCTGTTGATTGACGAGCTGAGCCAGAGGGCGCCGCTCGCCTAAGCCGGGACAAGTGTGACATTGCAATCAACTGGGCCGGCGGACTGCATCACGCAAAGAAGAGTGAAGCCAGTGGGTTTTGCTATGTCAACGGTAAGTCATAAATATCTTCCTTCAATGACACATTGGTTAATATAACCCCACAGATATCGTCCTCGGCATATTGGAACTGCTACGGTCAGTCCGGTCATACTTTTAGATGAGAGCTCAAACAATCGTCGACGACGTATTAGGTATCATACGCGAGTGCTCTACATTGACATCGACGTTCATCATGGCGATGGTGTAGAAGAAGCATTCTACACTACAGAACGTGTCATGACGGTTAGTTTCCATAAGTATGGTGAATATTTCCCCGGAACCGGTGAACTTCGTGTAAGCGTCCTCTTCTTAAGATTACGCTTTTAAGATTCCTATGAATCAAACAGGATGTAGGCATAGGGAAGGGGAAGTACTATGCTCTGAACTTTCCATTGCGGGACGGCATCTCAGATGAGAATTACAAATCTGTCTTTGAGCCGGTGAGCAACAATGGAGAGCACTGTCAGTTTACAAAATATTTATTCGATGCAGATAATGCGACAAGTTATGGAATCATATGATCCTTCAGCCATTGTTCTACAATGTGGTACGGATTCACTGTCGGGGGACAAGCTTGGATGTCTCAATCTTTCCATGAGAGGTAGGATCCTCAGAATACCGCATACACACCACTGAGTATCCACCAGGGCACGCAAATTGCGTCAAGTTTGTCAAGTCATTCAACAAGCCGCTGTTGCTTCTTGGGGGAGGGGGATATACGATGCGAAACGTCAGTCGTGCGTGGGCATACGAGACAGGATTGGCTGCCGGGGTTGAGCTCGGACCTGGTACGAAACAAGGTGCTCAAACTCAATAAAGTGGAGACTGACGAATACTCCAAAAGAAATACCGGTCAACGAATACTACGAATATTTTGGGCCAGACTATGAACTAGACGTGAAGGCGTCGAACACTGAGGACATGAACACTCCGGAATACCTGGAACGGGTGAAGAATATCGTGATGGAGAACTTGCGGAAGTTGAAGGGCCCGCCGAGTGTGCAGATGACAGGTATAACGTGAATTATTGTACGATCTTGGCCCTCTAACCTATTCCCTCCGTCAGACATTCCGAAGACGCCTATGGATGATGTGATGGACGACATGGATCAAGACGAAGACCTCATACCGCCCGACAGCCGAAGGCATCGGCGCTTACTCGATTCGCGTGTTCAGGCGGACGGCGAGCTCTCTGATTCTGATGATGAAGGAGAGGGTGGTAGAAGGGATTTCGCAAACCACAAAGATCGAGGGCGCGAGAGTAGGAGTCGCTCCAGCGAGACCGAAAGTGGAGAGATGAGAAGATTCGGGATCGGGGGCGGTATTCTCAGCGCTGGTGCTGCCAGCTCGACACACGGTGCTGGACCGAGTGGCCATACCACTCTGATTTCACAAACACACAAAACACCACTTGCGATGGATACTGACGAGCCCCCATCGGTGATTGACAGTGGTTTGGTGGCAATTGAAACTGGGACCAGTAATGGGAATGGAACCTCGGAAATATCAAAGGATGAGATGGTGGTGGATGAGAACTCCACTGAGGATAGCTAGCTGGGGCAGGGGGGCGACTGATTCGGTATTAATACGGTTAGTCAGACCGTCAGGGTACATCATTACGGTAGCGAGACCTTGCAGTGTAAACATGTGTCATCAGAGTCCCACTTAGTGACCAAGTCGACTGAGCAGCAACTCCATTATCATGCGACATGCAGGAGGAAATGTCACCCTCCGCGTCAACGTCCTCGACCTTGACTTCCGAAGACGCGAAACGCTTTGAGCTCAATAGACTGAGAGGTGTGCATGAATTGGTTTATGAGATTCTATGCCCCTGAACATCATCACTAGCGAAAGCCAGACAAAGGCGTCAGGAAGAGGAGGCCGCTTCGTCCTCGTCGGTCTCGAATGCAAACCAAAAGCGACCTCTCGAAGTGACCTCCGCGGTTTCGACCTCGCCCACTTCCAAACCGCTCAAACGCGACTCGCGCCTCGGGTCGTACTTTGAGTATGATCTATCCAAGATGGTCAACTCTAAAGGAGGCTTCTTGGTCGAGGACGGCAAAGAGGCTGACGAAGATCTTCGCGCGAAAGAACGTGAAAGAGAGAGACAGCGGGCAATGCAAAACGCTGAACCCCGTGAGTTCACCAATCATCGTCAATAGGTGCTTCCCCAACCGTCTACAGCAATGTATCTCGATCCATCACACAACCCGAAATGCGAGGAATGCAACACGGTGGACATTGATTATACCTTTAAGAAAATATTCGGCTGTCTGGTTTGCAATAAATGTAAAGACCAGTACCCAGAAAAGTATAGTTTATTGACGAAAACAGAATGCAAGGAGGTATGTCTTTCATCATATTCACTCAGGAATGGCATGATCACACACGCCCGACGTAGGACTACCTTCTCACTGACGGTGAGTGATTATGTCTGCGAGGTATTTCGGTGTGCTAAGTTGTCCTAGCTGAGTTACGGGATCGCGAGCTCCTTCCACATCTTTTGAAGGCAAATCCTCATAAATCCACATTTGCAAACATGATGCTCTTCCTACGGTGCCAAGTCGAAGACTTTGCATGGAAAAAATGGGGCTCGCCAGAAGCACTGGATGCCGAGTGGGAACGTCGGACGGAGGAGAAGAAAAAGAAAAAGAACAAGAAATTCGAGGAAGGGCTCAGGGAGTTACGGAGACGTACTCGGGAAGGAGTGTGGCAGCGGAGAAAGGATCAGGAACACAAACACGCGTTTGGTCGTGTAGAAACGACTGAGGACGGGCACGGACAGCAAATCTGTCACGAGTGTGGATTTACAGTAGAAGTGGAGATTATATGAGTTTCTTTGGATGCTCAAGTCACACGGCGAAGAGCAGCTGTCGAGTTGAATCGGCAGGTAAGTGTGCTAACGATGTCAAACCGTTGCATTCTTCCACACCAGCATGTACTGTATTTGTCAGATAGCTGCCGTTAGGTCACCGGTTCACCACACATTAATGTACATTCCAACACGCAGAGGCTCTTCATTTAAACGTTTCATCCTGTTCGCATGGAAGAAAGTACCCAAGCGGAGAGCTCCAAAATTTCGACTTCTCTAGAAGTCGAGCAAATTGACGTGAACATCTTCCGTTCCGTCAAGTTGTTCGTGCCAGTGCGGGCGCGCGGTGTGTTCGGCGGACAGGTGATCTCCCAAGCCATCGTTTCTGCCACGAAATGTGTCGATCCTGCCCTTGGTCTCCACGTGAGCAACTTCAGTTTTATTCCCTTCGGAATCTGAGAGCTCATTGCGAGTAGTCGTTTCATGTGAGAGGCGCCCCCATTTCGCGCTGAGTGACAGTCTTATAAAGATCAAGTGTTACTTCCTGCTTAGCGCGTCGCCCGCCGTCCCCATCATATATTTCGTAGAACGATTACGTGAGGGTCGCTCGTACAGTACCCGCAGCGTGAAAGCAGTCCAAAATGGCAAAATTATCTTCCAGTTACTGTGTTCATTCCATGCTCCTGAACCATGGCAGCCCTCACACCAGTGGCCAGTGCCGGCTGGAGTCCCAAGCCTAGAAGACTGCGAGCTGGAGGAAGACTTATTCCGGCGTCGTGCGGCTCGAGATGACCTTGACGGGAGGCTGAAGGAGGTCTATCTGACTTATGCTGCGGTACGCATCTCTCGCCCATTGGATGCTTTCCGTGTGACCGAGTGCTCTGCAGGAACGTGTCAATGGGCCCATTGCTGTCAGAAGGGCCGTTCATGCAGCCACCAATGAACACGGGGTGTTGACATCCATGTTCTGGATGCAAGCGAGGACTGGCGAAACAGACGCTTACGAGACCCCGTACCAAAAAGTAGGAGCATTCCGACTTCGTTAGTGTTCCTATTTGACGGAAGATTGGCAGTGCATTTTGGCGTACATGTCAGACCTTAATTTGTATGGATTCCAGAAACGTCAGATGGGGCAGAGTTAACTTTGGTATAGCATCACGGTGGCGGCGGACACACTCAAACTTGAGAGGTTCTCCAAGGGGCCGGATGCCCACGCGATGACCGTGAGTCTATCTCCACTGGATGGGCTTCGAACTTAATGCTGTGATGTTGTCGATTCAGGCCACGTTGGATCACTCGATCTGGTATTATGAGTAAGTTGTTCACGCGATTAGTTGTGTATGTGGGTTTAGTGAACACCTCCTGGGTAGTGATAGTTTTCGTTGCGAGGACGGCCTGCTCTATGTGGTCAGCTATATGGTCTGACAACTCTCGGTTGGGCGCTGACGAAAGACAATAGATAGTGTGTCCCCGCGCTGGTGACGGACGTGGGGTAGTGCACGGAAGGGTAAGCGTTGTTTCAGGGTCTTGACATGTACTGAAGCTAGTTTGTAGTTGTATAGTCGTGCTGGAACGCTAGTCGCTGTCACCTGCCAGGAGGGTGTTATGCGTGCCAACAGGCGAGGACCAGACCTGGCGAAGCTGTGATGAATTAGATAGCACTGTATTAGGAGCTGTCGAAGCGAGAAGTGGAACAAAGGAAGGAGGGTAAACAATAGATGAACTTGAAATGACTTGTTATTGTGTACGAAAAAGGCAAGTTCAGCGGTGGATGGTGCAGTCTTTTGTTCTTGCTTGGCGACCGCTCCCGGGAAGCAGCATGGCCTTTGTTTACGCCTGGCCCAGTTCCAGCCGTATAAAGTCCCTCCCCCATCCTTCTCCGCGCACTCATCAGGATTTTGACAATCCCGTCCACTTCATTTTCTCCCCTGCAGCCAGGTCCGACCCCTTCTCTCGCCTTAAAGTCTCCTATTCGCTGACCCATCTTGCCTTATTATTATTAGTCTGAGGGTCCCCAACTCGTTTAACTGTCGACCCCCTCACTTTCGATCACCCAGTCCGATTCTCAATTCGATTCGTAGCCAAAAAAACATATAATCCCACCTTAACGTCTTCACGTATCCCTCAGCATCTACACTCACTTTATCGCTGCGCGATTCAACTCCTTCGCATTCTACTTTCTCTGTCGCTATCGCTTTTCCAGTATGGCTTCTCCTGTCTCTAGCCTCCCTGTCACCCTTACCCACGCCATCGCCTATTTGACTCGCCCCCTCATTGTCTCTTACCCCGCTGCCACCGTCATCAAGCTCCAGCTCATCCTCGAGGCTAACCTGACTGCCCTTTTTGCTTCCACTTGGGCACCTGAAGAACCGCTCCGTGGTTCTGGCCGCCGCTGTCTCACCCTCTCACCAACCTGTCTCCCCCCTCGGGCCATCTACTCTGCTTGCCTCGCAGCTGGCGTCCAATGGTTCGACTGGATCACCGCTCTTGGCGGTTGTGAATTCGACTTCTTCATCGACCCTGGTTGCATATCCATTCGTTTTGACAAGGGCTCAAATCTTGTGACTGTCTGGTCTGAGGAACTTCTCGCAGAAGTCGATTCCCCTATCCTCCCTATTAACGCCAAGTCTCAATCAAAGACCATTGCGCAACAGCTTCTCGAGAGCGAGAGCGCAGACGATGACGAGATATTCGCAATGATCGCCGACGAGGTTAGCGCACCCACATGGGCGACCCCGGTCATTGACCGCTTCTCGCTCCCCGCTCGTTCCGAATCTCCACTCTCCGCAGTTTCCTCAGATTCCCGTTCCAGCTCTCGCTCTTCCAACTCAAGTTCATGTTTTTCATATGCCTCCACTGCCCGCACAGACTCCTGCCCATCGACGTCTGCCCGGTCGTCATCTTCCAACAAAATTTCTCGCCGCGAGAAGGCAAGGCAAGCACGGGTCTTTGTCGACACCTCCAAGACCGAAGTCACTCCTTACGATGGCGGGAAGACCACGGTGCTGACTGGTGGTGTCATGCTTGGTGCTGCTCCTTCCAAGGCAAAATCCGCAGCTCCGTCCTGGCGTCGGGTCTAAGACATCCATTTCATACCTACCCCACACTCCTTCACCCTCATGATCTGTTATATTTTGTACGCTGTTCATGCACGAACCCTCGGTGATGATTGACGCACCATGGACATCTATCATATCTTAGCATTTTCATTTTAAACATTATATCATACCATTCACCGCATCTATGTTTTCATTCGCTTGCAGGTCCTTATCCAGTGTAGCATTTTCCCATTTTCTTTGCTTTCTTGTTACGTTTGTTGGTAGTACGATATATTGTTGTAATGAACATCCAATGGTCGTCTTCCGCTTTTGCACCATGTCAGTGAGAAATCCCAGCCCAACAGGTTAACGCCGAGCTTAGCCCCGCCCGGACATATAAGACCCAGTCATCACCATGTAGATGTCATGCGGTAGCGATCGCACTGGAAAGGTACAAGGACTAGGTCACTTCCGCTCGTTCAACTCCGACTCCTTCATTTTATTAATACCCCAGATCTCTTTCTCCGACCTTGACATCATGTTCCCGTTATTCGTTCGTGGAGTACTGGGTCCCTCTCTGAGCTTCGCCAACCGACGTTTGCTCGCGACCGTTGCGTCTGATCTGGCGGGTGTCGCAAGTATCCGTCATGACTGGACTCGGCAAGAAATCCAAAAGATATACGATGGCCCGTTACTAGAACTCGTCTTCCGTGCAGCTACGATACACCGCCAAAACCACAGCCCAGGCAAGATTCAGCTCTGCACCCTGATGAATATCAAAAGTATGATAAATCCGCTCTATCTCCCTGACCATCTATTCTAAAACAGTGCGGTGCAGCCGGAGGATGTTCCGAAGACTGTAAGCGATAATCTAGTCTTTGATCGTATTCCCGCATGAAATGATCTACAGGTTCCTACTGCTCCCAATCATCACGATACTCCACGCCTACCAAGGCTTCCAAGTTGCTTGACATCGAGCCCGTCCTAGAAGCTGCACGGAAAGCCAAGGAGAATGGCAGCACCAGGTTCTGCATGGGTGCTGCATGGAGGGACCTTGCCGGCCGAAAGCGGGGATTCGAGAAAATCTTGAAAATGGTCCAGGAAGTTCGCGGAATGGGGATGGAGGTCTGCACCACGCTCGGCATGTTATCCCCGGAGCAGGCCAAACAACTCAAGGAAGCGTGCGCCTCCGACTATTCCTCCCTGTGTCGATGTTTTGTTAATGACCTGTGCAGAGGACTTACCGCATACAACCACAATCTTGATACTTCTCGAGAATTTTATCCCAAGGTGTGAACCCTTCTGGCGTTCAAGGATGCGATGGAGCGTAATACTTGAATCTAGGTCATCACTACGCGATCGTACGACGAACGGCTGGACACTATCGATGCTGTGCGCGAAGCCGGGATTAGTGTTTGCTCAGGTGGTATTTTGGGCCTCGGGGAGTCTGATCAGGACCGAGTCGGACTTATCCATGAGGTTTCAAGGTGAGCACCCGCAGTGTGGTGAATAGTACGGTGCTTACCCGTGAACATCCCAGCATGCCCGAACACCCGGAGTCATTCCCGGTGAATGCCCTGGTCCCCATCCCAGGAACTCCGTTAGAAGATAACGAGGTAAGTGCAGTATCGGGATGGCGGCTGCTGTTAACTTGGACATCTCAGCCGATCTCATACCATACCCTACTTCGGACGATAGCCACTGCACGTATCGTTCTCCCAGGAACTATAATCAGACTCGCTGCTGGACGAAACACTCTCAGCGAGCTAGAGCAAGCCATGTGTTTCATGGCGGGTGCCAATGCTGTCTTTACCGGAGAGAAGATGTTGACAACACCTTGTGGGTTGGCCTCTTTGTGCATCATGAGAGTTTAACTGAATTCAGATGGCCTAGGTTCACCCTGGGATGAGGTATTGTATCTTCGCTTTAACTATCCACACTCTCACATATCCTGGTATCTCTAGGACAAAGTTATGATGGCCCGATGGGGTCTTGAGGGTATGGGGAGCTTCGAGCACGCAAGGCTCGCACAAGAGGAGGCGCCATTTGGGTTGAAAGAATCAAACCAACCTTCCGAAACTGTTAGTTAGAAGGACAATGAAATGAATGATAGAACAACCTGATGCTCAGGAGAATACCATAAGCAGTTTCGTGTGTGATTCGGTCTTTGCCGGTGTCGTGTCCGACTTCTTGGCGTCCCCACTCTGAAGACGGCACCTGTGGTCCAACCGACGACGCAATATGCAGAAATCAATGCAAGAAGACGCAAAGTAAGTCGTGGACCGTCCCGCAGATGGGTCGCTCATGGTTGTCATCACAGTCCATTCGTCTTGAACGACCATAACGCGTGGTATTATCCTTCACAAGGATTCGACCCCGAGACGGAATCACTCAACATCAGCGTCTCAGGTGGAAACTGGGGGAAAAAGACGATGAAAGGTTGCAGATGGGTCCGAAGAGGAAAGATAGCAGCCTGGGGACCCAACATGGATGAGTGGGAGGTGAGGCATTTCCATTCGTCCTCGATGTCTCTTATGTGCGTACAGGCCGAAGATCGAGCGCGACAACGTATACGAAACCTATTGCCTATCGAACGACGCTCTCCTTCGCCACCAATGCTGCCACACCTACGCTCACCATCTCCACCCCTCGTTGCCCCATACCCGCCACCAGTGACGCAACATTACAGTTTCACCTCCTTCGTGATGGATAATTCTGTAACACACTCTTTCCGTTCAAGCTTGCTTGATGAGCTTGAGCATGCGACCAACAGTCTCATTGAGGGCGAAGCCATCTTGAAACGGGCACTTGGGAGGTTATGGCAGGTCATCGACGAAGACGCGGGCAAAAGGCAGCGGGTGGAGGAAGTAATACCGAAACGGGAGGAAGCCGATGGCAATGTCGGGGAAGACGACCTGGATAGCAGACTTGCTCGTTCTCCGGAGTTCATTCCAAATGCTCACAAGCACTTTCTGTCATACGCACACGACGGACCGCCTGTTCTCGATCCTTCCCATTTTACTTCTCCCCAGATGCAGCAAGACACGCTGGAGAAGTCGTTGGCAACGCTACGGGAGCTCCAGGACGACGACCGTGAGTATGTCGAAAGGCTAGAGGAGATACGAGAGGGTTTGGGCGATGTTCGCTTCCAGCGTAACATGGTTTGGGAGATGATACGAGAAAAGGCCATAAAAGAGATGCAAGATGCCGCTTTTAACGCAGCTTTGGATTGATTTGACCATCCATTTGGATGATCCTGTAAAATGGGTGCTACGCTGTATCGGTATAGTGTTGGATGCCATTAATATCTTGACAAGTCGGTGACTGATGTTGTGACACATACTGGGGAGTGAAGTACATAGGTCTCGTAGCTGGGCGCTGAGCGTGGAGATAGCAGAGCAAGGCGGAGTATTACTGTAATCATCTTAATATATGCACATATGTATGGGCCCTGAGGAAGAGGGTCCGATAAACACACCGTGACAGATTCGGACCTGCGACAAAGACGGAATTCACGGAGTTGACGGGCATGCTGACTTCTCGTCGCCCCCCTCTACGTCTGAAACAACCAGACTGGGAGCGGTGAACTCGTGGCCGTTTGCTGCTTCGGTTCGTGTACATGCCTGAGGAATCGGGTTTATAGGTAACCAGCATTGACACGGTTGTTGAACAGACTCACTTGGTCAACAGGGTTTGTCAACGTACGAGGAACATGGGAGGAACGAATCACATACCGAGTCCCTGCGAGCAAATCGTCGACCGCATACTAAACTAGGGGACCAGCATAGGCGACAATGTCCCTGAGAGGCGGTGCTACGAACCCGATATGGAATTGAGAGTTGTCCTGCTGGGATGACACGCCTAGGTTCCTGATATCGACAAGAAGGGCCAGGCCACTCAAGGACTAGCAAGTGAATATGGTGTGACATGGCGTGCACCGCAGACATGGCCTCGCATACCGCATACCAGCGTGTATGACGAAGGAACGTGCAGACTTTGGAGGAGTCGGGGTGATCATTAGAGATGGATGGGAAAAATACTACAAACTTGAGGACAGACCCACTTGAAGGCTATGATGATAGCGTGCGCCTTGCTCGAGACTGGATAAACTTGCTCTCAATAGGCTGTAAAGTTTGTCGTCCCTCCCGGGTACAAGGTCTCTGGTCGCGCGTCCGAAGCCCTGTCAGACTGCAGAGCATCCGGGCCCGCAGCCGCGATAATGCCGCACATGAAACAGCCTGTTCCGCCATCTCTGGCAGCGCTAGAAACAACGCGCCTGATCACGCTACATCGGCAATCCTCTGTCACTCTGTCACTGCCTTCATATGTCCTTCCAGCCGATCTTTATTCAGTTTCAACACGAGCTCGACGATCACAACGACAGACGGGAACGTCTCATAAAGGTAAATCTACTTACACCAACATCATCACGTTATCCGATGCTCAAGCTCAAGCTTGGTGCACACAGGCAAGTCGTGATGTCACCAACCTCTCGAAAAAGGTCATCTTCCTCCTGCACCGCATCATGAACGAGGACGTGCAAGACGTCCGAGCACATTCAAAACACGCATACGATCGTGGAATTGAGAAACTCCGTGAGGTCCGCGACATATATGCAACTATCAAACCGGAAATACAGGGCGATTCCTTCTGGCGCCATCATCAATCCGTCTCCCCAGGTCTACAAGAGTAGATATCCCGTCAACATGGTTTCTTTCCCCTCGAATAATGCCCTTCATTCAGATACATTGAGGCGTTGAGCTTCGCTCATTACCTTGGCTATGGCACCTTGGTCACTTTTAGCCAAGTACAAACCGCCTTGTCGGACGACCATGGCGTCCCTGTGCGTGGACCTTGGCCTGTTTAATCCGTGTAATCATTTTCATTAGTACGCTCTCGCCTTAGTACTTTCCATTGCCCGAAGATGACTATTTACTCGGCCTGGCCGATCTCACCGGAGAGCTCATGAGATTCGCCATCTCTGGTTTTTCCCGCAGGGGGGGACGTGCTCGAGCTGTACAAGTATGCAACTTTGTGAGAGAGTGTAAATCCGGCATGTACTTCCTCCCCAGCATTCACTTCCCTGGACTCACCAGTCATCAAGACTTTGACAGATTCACGCCTTTCGTCAAGGGGCTTCGCAAGAAGCAGGTCGTCACTAACCAGTCACTAGAGAAAATTGAAAATGGTATTTGGTCACGTTCATTTTCTCCCCTGGGTTACATTGAAACTGTTGTACAGCTGTGTATGCGATCGTGGTCCGAACTTCTGAATACGATTTGCCACCAGAAATACTTGATGATATCATAACTCAGTGTGTGTACAAGGACAAGCGGAGTAATCGAGATGTTGGTAGCGATGATGAGCAAGAGTATGGTTATTGAAGGCAATTGGATTACTTCCATGCCAGCCTAGCTACCATGAAGATCCGACCTTGGAACGTAATACATTCACTCCTCCTACTGTACACTTTTTGTAGGAAAGGCATATGCAGAAGAATCGTCCGTCCATAGGATGTTTCGGTTGTAGGCCCTGCCTGGTGATAATTACTCAATGTCTAGAGCGGGTTCCTCGTCGCGGCATTACACGTGCAACAATCGCATCCTCGTCATCGTCCATGCTCTCGTCGATTACCCACGGGGCCGCATATGAATACTCATCAACCTGATAGTAGCGTGGTTGACGCCGTCGTAGGCAGGAAGTCTCTTTCAATTTTTCCGTTGCTGCTCTGGCAGCAGCCTGTTTTTTCCAGGACCTGACAACGTCGAGTATCAACCAGCGGTATGGAATGAAAAATGGGCACACACTCTAGTCGTTTATTCCATTCAACTCTTCTATATCCTCTTTCTTGCCACTCTGGGAGTCCACTGCTCGCTAGCGCCTGAAGGTGTTGCTGCACCAGATTGTCCACGGAAAAGTTCGGAAGCAGAGGCTTTCGGCCGGATAAACCCGACCGACATACGGCGCAGGTTGGTTCGCATTTCTGGGAAAGAACAAGTTATGAAAGCCGTGGTATCAAGCATGTAACACGTACGTTCTGTGCCAACCATCCGTAGCCGCACTCGCCGCAACAAGTATGTCCACACGGATTTGCTACTTGTGCACCGACGCTGAAGTGCTCAGAGGTCAGTTCTCCAGCCACGCAACCGGATCTCAATGATATTCAACCTACAGCAAATCACAACAGCTTTTGGGAATAGTATCTCATAATCGTAGATAGAAAATCGTATGGGATAAACATACATGGGGCAAGTGAGCTCAGTTTCGTATCCCGCCAAGATGGATCGTAGGTCTATGTCTTCTTGTGGCTCAGCTTTCCTCTTACCTTTCCTGTTGGAGGAGGATAATTCTGGGGATTGCATAGAATACTCGTGAATTTGATTCAAGCTTCCTGTGCCCTCTACCTCAAACGCGTGAGTACCATCTATGCGTGGTAGGACGTGCTTTACAATGATAGAATAGACATACCACCTTGAGAAGACTCAAAACCTGTTTGCAATGTGTCATTTAATTCAATCGCTCATCAATGAGTTCCAACGATAACGTACTTTTACCATCTGTTGGGTGGCCATCTTTGTATACTGTTTAGTACTGCATAGGTACGACATGAGACAGCAAACAAACCGGGCTTCCGTGGCAATGATTCAACACCTAGATCCGCGGGATAACAACTTCTGAGTGGCTCTAAGTCTTCGATGTTCCTTACCTCGGGGCATTTCACTGAGTGCGCGAGCTTCCAGCGCATCTACTGCAGCAAGGAAGGAGGAATCCATGTGCTCGACGCTATTTGACCCGATGGATGGTACCGGACTCGCCGCAGCGTACGGTACAATGTTTTGGGGGTCGGCGGAGGGAAAGGAGACTTCAGGAATGTGGGTTGTCGGTGCTTGGAGTTCGGGGATATTATCAAAGTCAAAACCATCATATTCGTTGGGGAAGTTATCTTCATCTTCGGGTTCTGCCATTGTTGTGAGCTCTGGTGGCCGAGCGCGAGCGAAGCAAGAAGTGCAGTCGTGGATGACGTCCGCCAACCGTGCGCGTGAATTCTATCACGTGACTCTATCATCAACTCATACGAATCTGCCACAGTCTGTGAGACATTGAGAACCTGGTCCATTGGACGAGCTCAAGAAGTGTCAAACCGTGAATGCTATTACAGTTTCATTCTAATGTTTTATTGAGTTGCCTTAGGTCCGTGGAGTATTTCATATATAACTCCCTCAAAGTCCCCGAGCCGCTTAGATATCACTCAACATCTACCACATCAATTATTTAGCCCGATACGAAGAGTAGCGGACCCGTGCACAGAGGGACGTTTTATTTCTCATGTGATCATCACAGGTGAAGCAGCGCCTCGGATTCACAGAGTGTTCAAGGGAGAATCCAATCACCTTCTCAGCACTAGTACTACATACGTATATTCTCACCTCTCGAAACACAAAGGTTGACCACTGTCTTCCTGTTACACACCATATCTGCCACTCCGCGGATTATGCGCATAGTTTCAGTGGTACACGTATGCAAACCCCTCGTTGAATGAAGACTTTGGGATTATGTTGAGGTCAATTTATGTAGTCTGTGGAGTTGTTATGGGTACCCGGGCCCGATTATCGGCGGCGCTGTATATCCGTGGACCGTGCGTGACGTGATAGGCGACTCAATACCAAACTGACAAGCCCCATGTGATGTGACAACTTGTGACACTGTGCGAGGCAGGTTGTGCCGAATGTAAGCTGTAGGATCCTGTGTAGAACAGGATCTAAGGTAGTAAAGCTGCTTGGTGATAAGGTATTTGTAACATTCACACATAATATTCTCGGGGAGGATACGGTAACGGTGGCCGCGATATGTTTTGATAGCTCCCGCCCATTAACCACCCTCTGATAAGCCTATCAATAAAACATGCTGAGCGGATTGCGAATCTTTGATCAAAATCACATGCATTAAAATTATTTTGATGTAATTGAAAATTAGAAATACACAGGCGCATTGTCAGAACATGAACTGCTTTTTCTGCCCCAAATCTGCCTCAGTCTACCACCGTGCCATTTGAGGTTGGAGAAAGTGCGGAGTTTGAGGCAAATGTCATTGTTCACAATTTCATCATTATTTTTGAAAACTGCTATAATACCACATTAAATGATATGTACCTCAGGATTCCAACTAGCACCACATGAAGGCCTATCATCATCATATCTAACGCCATTTTTCGAACGATGGTAACAATATTGAGTTGTTATTATCTTGCACTGAGTCGGTGCGCTCAGTCTGTCACGTTGTCACGTGAGGTTCGCAGGTTATCTCAGTTGACCGTCATTGGCACCTCGTGAATTAGTACACACCCATATCTTATGGGGGTGACGAATCAGATGACCCGTTGGGACGCATGTGCGCAGGGAAATTTCCACCCTTTCTCCTCGGGGTGTCTACTTGACTACGAGGACCACCTTATTATCTATTAGCGAACCAATGAGGGAATCCAAGAGAAATGCATTTATAACGCACACCGCCCTGTCGCTCAGTTAGCGCATCTTCTCACATAGGAGGGGATAAGCAGGGCCCAGATTTGAGCACGGATTCCGTGAGGAACTTTGACGCTTGATGATCCTGGCTAAAAGTCCAAATAAGGTGTAGAGTACAGTAATTCTGGTTCCACGTCGGGACTACCCTTTCGTCTGAGAGGGCCGATTTTACGAGAATGGAACAGTGGGAATTAAGAAATCCTGTACGTGGAAAATGTTACTGTCGCCCTTGGCGCGATTACACCGTGTTTCACTGAGGGTGTCTGACCCTGCTTCAGAGTACGTTCTCAGGGTATTATCAGGGAGGGTAAAAACTCGGATCGAGTATCATTAGAAGCAGATGCAAGTGCAGCAGCGGTGTATATGCGTATGGCTATGCAATGTATAGAAGTACAGAAGAGAACACGTGCTAATAAATGAGAGCGACTAGTTAAACGCTACACTGACACTCCGATTGCGGATGAAGAGAGGCGTGCTTGCGACATATCTGGAGCATTTTGAGAATCATCCGGGGCAGAGTCTCTGCCTGCCCCAGAGGAAAGAAGTGACCCGATGGCCATGGACGCTCTGGATCTTGGTGAATACTCTTCAGAGTCGCTGCGTGACGAGTAAGGACTAGGTGGTAGATCACGTGATGATGGAAGTGAAGAGCATGTATCCTGATGTGAAGATGGTGGAGGGGAGCGAGAGAAACGCTGTCGTTTACGAGGGGGTTGTGGTTGATGGGGTGGCTCCCTCGGGGAAGGCGTAGGCCTGAGGGCAGATTCATGTCCGTTGGACAGCTCAGCCGTATGGCGTTTGTCTTTTGGGCTGTTGATGTAAGGTGATGATAGGGGATATTGCTGATGAGGTGCAGCAGTAGGGATCTTGGCATCGGTGGTGTACAAGTCTAGGAGCGTTCTGTGCAGCGAAGCTATGGCAGCGATGCGCTATTTATATATAAGTACGGTGGAGACTATTGAGAGGGAGGAAGACACCAACCTGGTCCTCTGCACTCTTGGCATTCAACATGGCGATCAGCATGTCACGGTCACCGTCGCCTTTGGACCTGTATGCGCCAAGGATCTCTCTCAGGCTTGGGGGAGGTGGCTGCAAGTGAAGATGAGGGGACATTAGAAAAGGAGGAAGCGGAATATTGACCTGTTCGAGGACGTGCCAGGTGGACATGACGAGCCTCCTGTGGTCGAGGGACGTCGGATGGGGGGGAAGGTGAGAGTAGTCTGCGGGAGGGTAGGAGGTATTCATTGAGACTTGAAGGCGGTGGATCGGATGCTCTCCATGCGCATAGTTTTTGTAGGACAGCCAAGTCCAACATTCTATCTTTGAGTAGCTCAAGGGCAGTATAATTAGAACGCCAAGCCAAAGGTGAGGCTGAATACCCGAAAAAGTTGGTCAGTTCTATATTTGTGATTTTGTGACACGTTATCCAACATGCAGTCCCCCTCCCTCCGCAACAACAACAACAGCAGCAGCAGCGGTCGCATTCGTCGTCGAGCCGGCCATGGCGAGCGATGGACAGGGACTCAGCCGAGTTGCGGTAAAGAGCAGTATCTGAGTCTCCCCTGGAGCTAATTTAGTGCCTGTTACACATCGGTCTTGGCAGGAAAACACTATTTATATCCGTGTCTAATCGAGGTGATTGCTTCATTTTGGTCCGGATCCTGAGTCACACGCCGTGTCTGGCCAATCAAATTGTCAGCCACTCTATTTCTGACCCACATATATTCAGATACATTCTTGCCATATTTGGCATTTGTAGTCGTTGCCAGGATCATGCACCTCCAGTACTTATCCGTCACTTGCACTCCCCCGCTGCGGGGCCGTCCCTACTCCACCATGCATGCTTTCCCCCCCGCCAAATTACACACAACCCATCTCTTCCCCAAGTACTCCTGGCGGGACCGCTCCAACGGCCCCGCTTTTTTGTTCTACTTCACAAACCACCACGAGGCAGATGCCCACCTCGCCCGACTTCCTCACGGTCCCATCGGCTTCGACCTTGAATGGCGCCCGAATTACCGCAAGGGCCAACCAGAGAACCGTGTCGCCCTCGTGCAGCTCGCAACGGCAAATACCGTTATACTTCTTCACGTCCATCATATGACACGTACTTACCTTCATGTGTGGCGCTGTCTTCTCACTGACACTCCCTCTGACAGAATTTCCGAGTCGACTAGCGGAGTTACTCAGCTCGCCGTCTTGGATCAAGGCAGGCGTCAGCATCAAGTGTACGTAATCACCTCTCGGACGCGCAGCCCTGTGGCTTCAAGTCTCACCAGATGATTGCGCAAAATTATACCACGACTATGGTGTATCTGTTCGCAATTGTGTCGAACTCTCCCTTCTTGCCCGCACCGTCGACAATGCCCGATGGAAGGGAAACTATACCGATCCACTTGGCTTGGCTCGATTAATCGAGACATATGAACAAGCCACTTTGTTAAAGGGGAGAGTACAGCGTAGCAACTGGGAACACTATCTGAATTTATCTCAACAAGAATGTAAGTTGGGCGATCCACTAGTCTTCAACTTGATGCGTGGCTCGCAATAGCATATTGATCATCGTTATCAGATGCGGCAAATGACGCACACGCTGGATATGTTATTTATTCTCGCCTGCTCAACATGGCACATGTGATGGATCCCGTTCCACTATCCACCTACTACTCCTTCAGCCTCATCGATGGTCATCCACGGGATAGTGCAGGGATTTTCCCTTGGGAGGCACACAACCCAAATTATGATCCTGGTCCACCTCCGCCTCCAAAGCCCAAGGAGCTTGATAAGGATGGCCAGGAACGCCAGGACTTGGCCCGTGTCATCGCAAGCGAACTCAAGCATGACGTCTGAGAGACTCCTGCCTTATCCTTCCATAGCATTAACACTGTTCTACTCCACCGTTATTATTTGGATAACCACTCAGATACCATAAAACGGAGGGCTGGGGACTACAAAACAATCCGTCATTCGGATCAAGGGATAGGTTGCATAGTTCCAGACATCATCTGGCGCAGCATGGTAATCCTCCGATCCGGACGGACGCACAGTTGCACTGGCTGACGCCGGTTTTTACCGTCGGCAATAGCAGTGTCTCAATCCTGTACTGTACATATAGAACATCATCGTGACTCACTTCTTCAACCCTTGACTAGGACTAATCTAAATTCGTGAAGCTGTACTTGTGACTACTAGGTCTGTAAGTTGGCGGAGCTTTCAACACCGTCCAAGGTATCCCACTCGCATTCTCTTCCACTGAGACGAACCTTGTAAACAATCATAGATCATCACTAAGTATTCTTACATGTCATTCATATACAACGTTGGAAGACGCCTAGCAAGCGCCATCATTTGTCCAATCACCAGCGGAACCTAGAAAAAAAAAAAGCAGAGCTCAAAATCCGTAGTGAAAGGTTTCATGGATTGCAGTTGCATACCTCCCGGGGTATCATTCTCCGACCACCATTTTGCGGTCCAGAGATCCCCACTACACAGAGTTAGTCCCAGGCAAATATATTTTAGTTGATGTCACTCGCCCGTAAGTCACCTCTTCACCAGCAGTGTATGCAACTCCTGACTGCCAAGCCGCCACCCCACTACAGGTCCCCGTAGGGGTCGTGGTCGGAGAAGTAGCACTACTCGTCGACGTGGTCGTGCCCGCGGCCGTGGAAGTGGTTGTCGAAGAAGCAACTCTGCTCGTCGACGTGGTCGTGCCCGCAGCTGAGGAAGTTGTCGGTGATGGCTGTGTCGACGATCCCGCACAAGCACTAACTGCAATCCAATGTGGGTGAATTCAAGGCAAGTGATCAATAGACGTACTTGCGCTCCACCCGTTCGAGCCACCACTACTGGGCACGGCATTGGTCCAGTAAGCTGCCTGTGTGATTTCTTAGTGGATAGTTCCTTCACGAGGGTTCAGATTGCGTACCTCCCAGATATAGCCTCCGTATGATACCTCTTCGCCAGCAGTGTATGCTTGTCCCGAAACATACGCAGCGGCTGAACAAGCTGGGTAGGTGAACCCAGTAGAGCCCGTAGCACTTAAAGCCTGCTTGATCGCGAGATCGTATCTATTGTTGGCTGTGGTAACATTTAACCGATGAAACAGCAAGTATCCCTCAGACGTACCATACGCTTGGGAAGCGTCCCATAGCATGACACCGCCAAACGAAGGAAAACTTTCCCTCATTCGAACAGCGATGTTGCTGAGATTCCCGATGGATACATAACCCGATCCAGCAGCGGTACTTGAAGCTGGGGCGCCAATGTATATTTTCACCTGGTAAATATTCTAGTCAGTAAAATATGATCCGAGGGTGGAAACTCGATAGCGCATGCACATTTGCATTTGGGCTAGTCTGCCGCGCCCACATGTCCCTGGTGGGAGTATTACCATGAAAACCAATGTCCTCGTGATGAGCACTCACCAGACACCAAAGTTCCAATCCTGATCCAGGGATCAGTGGGCAAGATACCTGACGATTCAAGAATGAACTTACCGATACGATGTTATAGTTTTGCAGACCACACGCATTATTGTCTGGCGGAAATTAAGTCCTGAGTTCTGAGGAACAAATTCGGCTTACAAAATTGGACGTAAATTGCATCAAACCCGACTTGATCGATTACGCTACCGAGATTAGCGTCCGGGAACGGGCACTGCGGTGCACCTTAGGAGAGTTGGAGAAGACTGTACTCTTATATGGCGAGATGAATACCTGTAATATAGTACCTGTGCAACATTAGTCACTATATCCACGGATCAAAATCCGAGATAACTCACGGTTTGCTGGCCCCTGATGCCAAAGAGCGGATTTCCGTGACGAAAGCCGCATAACCCGTAGATCCACCCCCTTCGATATCAAGATCAACACTGCAACCGTCGATTGAGTAGCCTGGTACTCGCTGCATTGACTATCTCACCCATCTAGCACTGCACTACCAAAGGGTCGTGTGGTGCTGCTCCCACCCAAAAACAAGTTCCAAACTGCAAGTCGTGCCCTTAGCTGGGTCTAGATAAGGATGCAAAAATGCTCACTAGTCTGGGCAAAGGTCTGTGCCTCCGCATCACTAGTAAAGCCGACGCCACCGCCCGCACCTCCTAGAGAAATGGTGACGATCTTGCCTTTCGATTGACAATATTCGATGTCTGCAGCCAAAGCAGAACAGTTGGCAAGATCAGTTCCCGAAAAAGTGGCATTATCCGTCGGGTTGCATGTCTAGCCAAACAATCAATACGGAACTGTGGATAAGATAACTTTGGGTATACATTTGCAAGATTCAGCACGGGCATTCCGCCGGTGCCAAAGAACGTGTCCACGAAAGCAACAGGCAGGGCATCTATGGCATCGTCCTTTGATGCCTAGAGTGAGTTCCTTCGCACAAGCCCTCGCGAGGACAACACACCTGGCAATAGAATGATATCGGTTGTTGATAGTAAGCAGTATTACTGCTAGTTGCACCATAGGAATCCTGACCCCAGTATCTATGATGCGATGTCAGGAAACGGTTAATGGGGATGAAAATTTCTTACACTGCGACCTGGATAAACTGTCGGTAGGGGCTATGTAACTGAATCATCGCAGTGGACGTACGTTGTCATAATAAGAGTTGTCGTATGCAAGGACGTCACCCAGGTATAAGCATACGGACATAAAGGCTGTGAAGGTGAGGTATCCCATGATGTCGAATCGTGAAGAGAGGATCTCCCTCCAACTCAGCCATGACCTTTCAGTTCTTATACCTCCGAAGGGGTGTAAAATCAGCAGGAGGAGGGATAAATTTACTCTCGCGGATCCACCGTGTGAGCGTATATCACGGCCGCATAGGACAGGGTGCTATATCGGTATGGCACCATCACGGGGATTCCTAGCTCGAAGTGGCTCGGAGATGCCTTGCTTTGTTTCGCTGGCATGTGTCAAGAACAGCAAGGTTCGAAGACTCGGCGGAAATGACACGCTGTAGCTCGTACGAACGCTCACAAGGACATGTGCACACGACGTCCACCTGACCAAAGAGAAAGTTTGAGAGCTGGTATCTTTTGGCAACCCTCATGTGTTTGATCGTGCAACCCTCCCTCTCAGCATGAGAGTCGACCAGAGTGGTAAGAAAAACACGTCACGTGCAGGAACTATATCACGTCAGTACTTCCGCTGGCACGGATATCGAGCACTGAGCTTTGATCGCACTTATCAGGTCAGATTCCATAAAGAAGCATCACTGGATATCCCACACGTTAGTAAAGAGAGATCTATATAGAAGGAGTAATACAGCAATTGATGGCCAAAGATATGGGGGGATGATGGATTAGGCTGATGATGCTCCCGAGTCTTCGCTCTCACCATCTGCAGAGGCAGCAGAGGCCGCATTGCGCACAGGTTCTACTTGGGAATCAGTAGGGCGCAGTACTGAGAAGAGTGAAAGTTTACCAAAGTATGGGTGGGCTTGCGCTTCGCGAGCTGTCAAACGTTCTTGGTGATCATAGCGAAGCAATTTATCAAGGAAGTCGATTGCTTCGTTGGAAAAATACCGCTGGTTTTCCGACGTCACAAACCTCGACCACGGCTTTCGGGGATACCTGAGCGATGCGATTGGTAGTTGTTCGGGGAAGACGGACAACATCTCACCTGCCCAGGAGCTCGTCGTATTGTGGGTCGAGCCGAATGTTGTACTTGTCAATGTAAGCATATAGTTCATCGGTGCCGAGAACCTTTGCGATTTTGACCAGCTGGTCATAGTTATCGTGTCCATGGAAAAATGGTTCCTTCCTGAATATCTACGTGGGAGTGATAGGGAAACACAATTGAATCAAGGAAGGAAGGGCATTCTCACCATCGAGGCAAACATGCAACCAAAGCTCCACATGTCAAGGCTGTAATCGTACTCCTGGAAATCTACCAAGAGCTCGGGACCTTTGAAGTAGCGCGAAGCCACACGAACGTTGTATTCGACCTTTGGATGGTAGAACTCGGCCAAACCCCAATCAATAAGCCTTAGCTATGAATATCGTGTTTGAACTGGCAGATCTGGCACACTCGACGGACAAATACCTTGCGTTGGTCATGATCGATCATGACGTTATGGGGCTTTACATCTCGATGCATGATTCCCCGCGAATGGCAGAAATCCAGTGCCTAGAGAACAAACTTAGTAACAAGGGATATCAAGAGATCAAAGCCAGAAGAAAACCTTGAGAAGCTCGAACATGTAGAATCGGACATCAAAGTCCGTGAATCGTGGATATAGCACCTTGAAGTCGACGTTGTCGACGTACTCCGTGATTAGACTTGGAATTTTGGAGGCTGGGTCTCGGACGACATCCAAGAGTGCGACGATGTTTGGACCACCGGCAAGGTTTTGCAAGATCTTGATTTCGCGCTTTATTTTCTTCTTTTTCACAGGTTTGAGGACCTTTATGATGCATTTTTCGTCGTGAATGACATTAACTCCCTCAAAGACCTGGGAGACAAAATGATTAAGATCTGTTTGATGATAACATACAAGGTTGTACCTCTGAGTATTTTCCCCGTCCAACTTTGCGTACTATCTCGTAGTGATCCTGTGAACCCCATTGAACCTGCAGATTGTCTGTTGCGATGTGTTAGTGGCTTCAGACTGGGGGTATGAAACATGCGCTTGACCGTATTCATGCCATGCAGGACCAAACTGTGCGTTGACATCCCGATAGACGCGTGCAACAGACTTAGTGGGGGGCCGTACCATGGAAAGAAGTGATGGACAGAGACGCTGCCAGGCGCGACTTGGCCTTGCGGCGATGCTGAATTGGCTAGATGCAACGTGCCACCGTCTAGTGCGACTTGAATTTACCCACGCCGGCTCTGCTTCAGCTTCAGCGTCCACCGCGAACAAGCCTAATAATTAACTCATTTCGCTAGCCGGCGGCGAGGCAATGTCTTCTCGAAAGCCCTCGCAGTGGCCACCATCGATCCAGTTTATTACAACTCCTCGGTATCACAGTTCCGTCGCAGCGTCTACGCGAGCCTTGCTCACTAACGACGACCACCCGAAATCACCTGGTCGCGTCGTCATCAATCCACTCGTTCGTATCAGGCTCATAACCGACCCAGTTCATCCCGCGTGTGGACAATATGGCCTGTTCGCACTCAAGAAGATACCTCCGAGGTCACACATCATCGACTACATCGGTGAAGTACACTGCGAGGAAAGACCCGACTCGGACTATGACCTCTCGCTCTACCGGTCGCAGGACGGTATTAACGTTGGGATCGATGCGAGTGACATGGGCAACGAGTCGAGGTTCATCAACGACTACCGAAGGATCTGCGACAAGCCAAACGCCGAATTTTTGGAGCACCGGAGTGTAGGGGGAGAGCTACGAATGAGCATCTGGAGTACGGGAGACGGTATCAAGAAAGGGGATGAGATTGTGGTGTCGTATGGTAAATCGTGGTGGGCAAGTCGAAGTGCATTAGCTTAGTCATACATACAGCAAACAAATGTACACACACATGTCAGTGGTTGTCTTTGCAGCACCCGCACTCACTCTCGCCAAATGATCCCTCGCTTCCCTTCTCAGGGTATTTCTTCGTTCATAACCTGTGCCAGACAACAAACAAAGCGTTCTTTTTCATCCTACTCCATAAGGTCTCCGTACCAACCACCGCTAATCGCACGCACTCAACACGGCCAGAGACACAAACCCAGAATCAAGGTTCCATTTGAATTTCCTCTCCCATACGTCAACGTGACTCCCTTTCCCTACAGCGCGTGTTTCACTCTTCTGCCGCACTTTCAGCGGGAGTCAAAAACCCGTACGAGGTTTTAGGTGTTGGCAAAGATGCATCGGCTGCTGAGATCAAAAAGACCTATTTTGCTGTATGCACTCGGCTTCTTAACGTCGCCGCAACTACTTACCCATCTCTGGAGATAGCTTGCGCGAAAGTATCACCCCGATACGAACCCCGATAAAGATGCACAAGCAAAGTTTGTTGAAATACAGGAGGCGTATGACGTATGCTCCCCATTCTCAACATTCACCATACATCTCACTCGAGCCCTAGATTTTGAAAGACGAGAAAAAGCGTGTTGCTTATGACCAGTACGGCGCCGCTTCTCAGCAGCCTGGCTTTGATCCGAACGCCTTTGCTCGAAACCCATTCGGAGACGCCGCTGGTGGTTTTGCCGGGTTTCGCGACTTTAACGCAGCTTTTGGTGGTGCACAAGGCGACTTGTTCTCCCAGCTCTTTGGCGGTGCCTTTGGCGGACGTGCTCGCCCCGCTGGTTTTACCCAAAGTTCCCGGGGTGCTGATGTCGAGGCTCGTGTCAATGTCACTTTCATGGATGCTTGCAAGGGCACCGTCCGTACTGTGAATATCAATCCCGTCTCGACCTGCTCAACTTGTAGCGGTACTGGCCTAAAGCAGGGTGCCAAACGTGCAACATGTAGTTCATGTCATGGTACCGGAACGCGGACATTTGTTATAGACAGTGGATTCCAGATGGCTAGTACCTGCGGAACATGTTTTGGAACAGGTTCCACTATCCCTCGTGGCAGTCAATGTGACCACTGTGGCGGCCAGGGGCACGTCAGAAGCAAGAAAACGGTAAACGTCGATATTCCATCAGGTAAGCAGCAGAACATTCCTTAGCCTTGTGCGCACTTGGTTGCTGATTCAGCGCAGGCGTCGAGGATGGCATGACGATCCGTGTGCCTGGGGCTGGAGATGCGCCATTAACCGGCAAAGGAAGTCACGGGGACCTCTTGGTCCGTGTTGGGGTAGCTCCTTCGAAGATCTTTCGAAGACAAGGGGCGAATCTCCATCACGAAGCACGGATACCTCTACACATCGCACTCCTGGGCGGTCGTGTGCGGGTCCCAACACTAGACGGTCATGTCGATGTGCGTGTCCCAGGCGGGACGCAACATGGTGAAGAGATGGTTCTCAGAAACCATGGTGTTCCGTCAGTCTTTAATGGAGATAAAGGGGATCTATTCGTCTCCTTTACGGTCCAGCTTCCGAGGTGAGACATTTACGCCCACTCATAAAGGTATATACAAAGTTTTGGCAATAGGTCATTGACAGCAAGGCAACGTGAAATCCTGCAGCAATACGCAGATGATGTTGAGGGTCGCAACTCGACATTGCGGAATACTGCGCCACACGACAAGGTTGACGTGGGATCGACGGCCTCGCGTTCCAAAAATGTAGAGGATGGAAACGCAGACAACGGTAGGGGTTCTTTTACTTATCCGGCAGCGTCCTCCGAGGGCTGGCCGTCTCGTGCGTGGAAAAGAATACGAGGACTCACTGGGCTTTGATTTATTCATGTTGACCTTGCGACATCGGTTCGATCACAATATTGATCGCTTCTCAATTGAATACCGTAGAGGGGCAGGGACGCGGAGAAACGGCGAACAACGATGATCCATCGGAAAGCGCGGAGCCAAAGATGAAGCGGAAGGCGATGATTTGAGTAGAGTGTCATAGAAGCATATTATAATCGCATAAGGATTTAGATTCGTTTCATGTGAAGGTCGCATGGAGATGGGGCTGTTAATGATAATAAAAAGGAACCGCCGTGGACATGCAAAGTGTCCACACCACTGGCACGGCCGCGGTCCTTTGCCAGCTGCTTGGCACGTCCCTCGTCCGCATCTCAAAACCCAAACATTTTAGCCTAGCGCGGCGATCTCGTATTCTGATCCAGGTACAGATCCAGCTCTCATGCACAACGAGGCACCCTCTTTCCACAAGATCTGTCTTCCTAGGACTTGCTCTTTGCTTGACATGCACTCCCAACGGCAGCCTGACGAAGCCATTGTGCTTCTTTGTGCGTAGCGTTACAACGCGTGACAAAGGCCTTACAGTATGTCTGGTTTTCATCTTTCGCTAAGTCGCCTTGCACTCCTTGTCAGTCCTTCGTGGTGCACATCTCGTCCTCCGCAGATGGAAGCCACCTCATATCGTCCGTATAAATGGGACGCCGGGATGACCGTCCACTCGATCATCCTCGCTCATGGCCTCCCTAGCCTCGCTTCCTTCCAAGATATGGTCATCCCTGTCTTCCCCTTTGTCCACTCCCAGTGCCCCGTGCACAGAGGGATCTTCTATAAGCACGACGCGCACCGTCGACTCTGTCTCCCTCGTATCCCAGCATGATGTGCCCAAACTTTCGACATCGCGTTTGCTCTTCGTGCATATAGGGTAACCCGTTTACCACTCACTCGCGCCGATCGTACTCAACACGGTTGCAGAGCTGCAATGTCGTTGTTCCTCGCCACTACAGATTCCGTGCGTACCATGCTCTGCATCTGTGATCCTCCTTTTATATCTACATAGACCATCGTCTCCACGAGTTTACCTACGATCACAAGTGATCTTTTGGCATCTCAGAGCCAATACACCTGGGTTGGAGTCGCGTACATGCTCACACAAACTGCATGTCAACCATTATATGGCAAGGTATCTGATCTCGTTGGACGCAAGGTTTGAATTTCTCTTCCAAGATAAACAAGGAACTTGAACAGTCTCTCAGAATGTCTTGTACACAAGCATGGTGATTTTTGCGCTTGGTTCGCTACTCTGTGGTGCAGCCAAGGTAATCCAGGATGACTTCTCCGTGGTATATCTTCCCTGATCAGATTATCTCAAGTCCATCACTGGTCTCATATTAGCTCGGGCCTTGGCCGGTGTTGGGGGTGGAGGAATAGTCAGCTCAGTATGGGTTATCACCTCCGAAATAGTCGAGCCGAAAAACAGGGCCAAATGGTCACAGGCGCTCAGTGTTACGTGGTGCTGCTCTGCCATCGCAGGACCTCTACTAGGCGGATTATTCAGCTGTAAGTCAGTTTTCATACTTCCGAGCATGTGCCAATACGCGTGTCGGTTAGCTGGTCCGGCAAGCACGATCAGTTGGAGATGGGCCTGTAAGTTGCAAGATAGTTATACTACTGTAGATCGCCACTCAGTGCCGTTTTTCCTCAAGTTTACATGAACCTCCCTGTTTGCACGTTTGCGTTCATTCTTCTGGCACTATCTCTTCGAGACGTCACTATTGGTCGAGCCAGTGGTGCCTCATGGCAAACATTTATTCACAAATTTGATTTCCTTGGCCTGTAGGTCTATCATTTATTCTTCATTTCCACGAGCTTACGGCAGATTTGCAGACTGCTCTTTATGGTTGGGACGGGATTGTTAATTGTTGGGTTTAGCCTTGCCACGAGCAACGGTTGTAAGGCGAGATCGTAAGCTCACAAGTTCAAAACCTCATTCAATTCACAGGGACTTCGCCCTCTACTCTTTCACTTATCATATTCGGACCTCTAATCCTCATTCTTGGCGGTTATTACGAGGTTCACACGAGTCGTGATGCCTTATTCCCACCTGTGGCTTTTCGAAGTCTCACCGTTGGTATGGGAATCTCTGATTGACGACATTCATGAACTCATGACCTCCCAGTCTATGTCCTCGTTATCACGTTCTTCCATAATCTAGCATTCAACGCTGGGACTTTCTATCTCGCGTTATATTTCCAGGTGCGCCCGCCCACGTGTTAATCAAATAAAGTCTTACTTTTACGTCAGGCAGTAAATGGTTCGACTCCTCTGCAAGCTGGTATTCAGATGTTGCCGTATTCCCTCGGATCCTCACTGGCTTCTATGCCGGCTGCATGGCTGATTGGATACTGGCAGAAAAGGACGGGTGATACGACTGGTCAAAAGTGGGTAATAACAACCGGACTTATCATCGCAACAGTAGGATTTGGTAAGCCTAAGCCGACTTGAATTACTGTCTTGAATTTTCTCTCATATCCGCTTCAGGGCTTCTCGCGTTACTTAACGAGCATTCTCTGCGCATTTTGCAGTCGACTTTTCCGCTGATAGCTGGTATTGGTATTGGGATGTTGTTCCACGCACCATACCAGGTATTTGCAAAAGCACTAGGACCCTCTGATCTGGCAACAGGAACGAGCGCGTTTTTCCTGGTGAGATTCACGGGTGCAACGATCGGTTTGGTAAGGTTTATTGAGTACTATTTTTCCATTGGAATTCATGCTTTGGATCAAGGCTGTCTCTGGTTTGATATTCGATGGGATGCTGTCACATTACATGCCATCGGATTACCAAATTCAAGGATCGTCTTCGTCAATTAACTGGACATCGTTGAGTTTGATTGAGCCCCTGTCCCTGAGATGGGTGGTTCTAAGCGCTGTCTCAAAGGCTATCCAGGTAAGTGCTTGCGCTTCACCGACTAATCATAGAGGTGACATCACTTCCATTAGACGATCTGGATCGTATGCACACCACTTCTGTGTGTGGCTATGTTGGTGAGTATAACCATAGAGAGGCTCTATCGGATTACTGATTATGAATTGACTGCAAAGATCTCGCTTTTCGTAAAACGGTTCCCGATAGAGGGAGAGAACGACGATGTTCAGGAGAAGAAAGAGCACACAAGTGTCTAGCAGCACTCACGACACAAGCATCAGTAAATAGATCGCATATTTGTAGCATCTAACATTATTGTACATGGAACTAGAGATAGGCATGGCACTTCGTTTATGGACGTGTACATAGTCTGTATGGTATTATGGTTGGTGTTAACACGTTTCTAAATGAGATGATCGCACTAGAAACATCGAGGATAAACAGTTGAAACGCCCGCAAAAGGACCTCAACAGCAGCTGCCATCCGTGAAGTATCATACGTCGGATCTCATCTAGAAAGCTCACAATAGAGCACACTGTAACACCTCGTGTTTGGCATAACACGATTCACGTGTGTAATTCCGCGGCCAATTTGTAAACTAACCAACACGCGATAGCCGTCAAGCTTTCTGGGTTCTTCCACTGAATTGATTACAGTGCAGGATCACTTACGTATGTGCTCAGTATGCGAAAAAGTAGAACGCCTAATACCCATTAGGTAGGACAGAACGCTTCCTGGACCTAGAAACTGTCGGAAGCCCGTCAGTCGATTGGATACGGGGAGAAGCTTGGTGGAAGAACACGTGTCGGTGAGGATGTCGACTGCTTCCATGTCGCGTTTAAGCACTTGTTAGAGCCATGATATGGGGGACGAGAACGCTTGCCATCCAAAGAACGAAACGTGGGGCGACCCCATTGACAGGGGTTGAGTTGACCCGTTGGTTGTTACTGTTCCGCGGAATAATGGAACGAGATCGTAAACACACCGTCGAACAAGGTTCGAGGCACCGCAACATGCAGCACGTCGGAAGTGCATAAGGGGGACATTCTAGAAGGCGGTCCTACCATGTTCCAAGAGGCAACGTAAAGCGATGTCATCGCGGCAATGACACCTTTCAGCAAGAGAACTTTACCTAGAACAAATTTATGGGAGTATTTCATTATCACAGGATGAAGTCGCCGAAGAAGGAAAGCCATCGTAGCTTTTGTTGGTTCAGCAAACTGATGGCACGTAACACCAGCTTGCAATTGGACATGCTAGAAATCATTGGGATGACTTCATTTGTGAGGATGGAAGCCTCGTCTTCGCCGACCGATCGAGAAAATGTATCGAGATTTGCAGTGATACATCCTTCAGTCTCCGGATCGCCGCTAGTCTGCAAGATCGAGTGGGCATCTTGTCTCGCGACCACGGCATGTATGAAAGGTTACGGGGCCGATCTGCGCAAATTCACATTCGTTTCAAATCAAAAGGACACGTGCCATACAGACAGGTTAAGCTTATTGCCAGGCCACCGCGGACTTGGACGTAAGTCTGTGGTCTTTATGAGGACCTGGAGGTATTTGCGTTTCGAGATATCTATTAGCCATTGGATGTGGAAGCGAATCCACGGGTGAACGAATAATCACTTCTACCTGGTCACACTGCCAATCGATGGCCAGGATTGGCAAGATTGACAAGGCGCAAATTGTTGCGTGCAGTGACGGCGTGCGAGATGCGGAGGTGCACTTCATTGACTTGTAGCTTGCTGTATAACGCGCTGGTCGTTGGCCAGGCAGTTAGAGCTCCTATCACCTTGATTTGATGCCTCTGATCTCTGCTTTAGGTATGCCTCGCACTTTCGCTGTCAGCGGCACCAGTGTGGGGTCCTCTAACAACCGCAAATAATGGTCGTGTGCCGAAGTCTCTCCCCTTTCCCGTGGACCATCACTCTCATGCATCACACTGCATTCCTCGCGGAACCCTTGCCTGCATCAATGAATCGTGATTCCAAGTCGCGACAGACAGGGGCCTTATTTTACAACCTCGATCATGAGGAGTGTCGAAATCATTTAGGTAGCATTTCCACGGTTCTGAATAATTCCACGTTCAAAGTAGAGACTGTTAATGGACTGCGTAATGTGGATGCCAACCTGAACGCAAAGTGAGTCTTTTCTCTTTCCGAAACCGGTATCTACTCCGAAGTGTCGGTCCATGGACAACTCATCAATGGTATAGACACGTGTGACGGTCTGGTATCCCTCTCTGGTTTTGCAACATTGCTCATACTGTCGCTACCCTTGTAGGTCCTACCAATCATCATCGTTTGCCAGACAATTCGTGTCGTTAGTGGTCGCACTTCGCGTCCCTGCTTGGGGTATTGTTCAACACCTAGACCCCACCCACCTTTTGATCCGCAAGGCATCTGGGTCTCTGACAAATGCTGTTTATTTTGTCTCTTATCCGCCCTCGCCATCTATTCCCACGATTTTATTGCGCATCTACGGTTCCTCGTCAGGTTCGCTGATTTCACGGTCTCGCGAGCTTCAGATACTTCACATCCTCTCTTCGCGCTATCACATTGGACCACGTATCTATGGCACATTTTCTAATGGTCGTATCGAGGAGTATTTTAACTCTGTTACATTGGGTCCCTCCGATCTTCGAGACGGGAAGATTAGTCGCTGGATTGGTGCCAGGATGGCCGAGCTCCATTCAGTGGAGATCACTGCAGTCGAAGGACCACTGGCAGTCAGGAGTCTAGAAGGCAAGAGCTGGGAGATAGGGGTAAAGAAGAACGTCAAAACGTGGCTCCCTACAGCTCGCCGAGTGCTTGCTCACCCAAATCCGGATGGAAATGATCGTATCGATCTCAACCTTGACGCCTTTTTTGATGGCTGGGTGCGCTATCTGCGCTGGCTGTCTCAAGTAGAAAAGGTGGAAGGTGCTAGCCGGCGCGTCTTTGCTCACAATGATACTCAATACGGGAACCTTTTGAGACTCACCGGGAAACTGGCGGAAGGCATGCCGCAGCACCACCAAGTGAGTGTTTGTTCCATAACACCTACAAACTTAACAAACTTATTGACGCGCCCTCGAAGCTTGTCGTTGTCGACTTCGAGTACGCCTCGCCCAATCCCCTTGCCTTTGATATCGCCAACCACTTTCACGAGTGGACTGCCAATTATCACTCCTCTACGCCTCATCTGCTTGATCTTTCACGTTATCCAACACCCCAACAGCGGCGTAATTTCTACCAGGCCTATCTCGCGCATGTTCACACACTCTCGGAAACATCCCCGACTGATGTTGGCGAAGCGCATTTAGCAAAGTTGGAGCGGCAAGTTCGCCTTTGGAGTCCTGCATCGCACGGAATGTGGGCTATCTGGGGCATCGTTCAGGCAAAGGATGACGTGGAGAGTGGTCGTACGGGGAGTCAAGCAGAGTTTGACTACATAGGATATGCAAAGTGTCGTATGGAGTTGTTTTTTCGTGAAATCATGACACTGGGCGTGTAAGCAGGGATTGTTTATACATGTCGCAATCTGTTACTATTTTTTTTCTATTGCAATGACCGATTGAGCGAAGAGAGAAACAGAATTTCAATTGGAGTAAAGGCAGGATGTCAGAACAGCGATGCAATGCATGAACGGACATGAAGAACGTGGATATCATAACAGGGGTAAGTCAAGAAGTGTCATGAGATGAGTGTAGCAAAAGTTGAAATGAGAAGTCGTCACCCACAACCAGGTAAAAGATCAGTATGCCAGCCTGTAAGCAGTGATTTGCAAGGGTGTAAGGGGAGAAGGAAGAAAGAAGAGTGTCCGACCTTCCGTTCGCGCGTGCACTGACTGTCCGTAGTACATTTTCGGGAAATTACATCCAACCCTCCGTGAGTTTTCCACTTCCAACCGTCAGTTCAGAAGTCGACCAAGGAGCATCCCCATTTGTTTCAGAGGAGTGGGCGAATGTAGGTGCGCCAGTCAAGGTGCTGTTACGGGTAACGTTACCCCAATTGCCAGCACTCCCTGAACGGACATGGCTACTACGTTGCATTACATTATTGGCGGAGGCGCGTTCATTCACCATCGTGAATGAAGAGGCCTGATTCGCGGCTGATGGCGTTGAAGGAGAGGCAAGATCGACATCGACATCCGTTCCGTTAAAGGAATGACGAGCACTAGAATTGTTCGACGAGGCCTTATTTAAACGCTGTGAAGACAAAATGTGAATCGCACATATCTCCAACGTCTTCATCGACCTCACCTGGTTATAACCGACGATGTCCAACCGGCTTGCATTATGCCTCCCGAGGTCAGGACCAGCTGTCAGCGGAACGGGAGACTTCATCGAGGTCTGCTCAGGGTGCGAAAGCATCAAAGCGTTGCTCGTGAACGTTGGGTAAGCCGATTTGTTTTGCTTGGTAACGTTGTTCAAAGCGGACGTATCCACGCGAAGGGATCCTGTAGGTGGTCGGCCATTGAAAAATCCACCAGTGGTAGGTGAGACATCCACTGGCGTGGGTTCGTTCTTCCTCTGTATGCGTTGCAGTAACGAAATTGAGGATTCATTAGGGTCACTGTTTGATCGCTCGCGGTTGGCAGGGTGTGCAGATGGCGGAGGGGCTCCATCGGCACCAGGTGCGACACCCGAGACAGGAAGCTCAGTGTGTATGAAGCAACATCGCTTTCCATACGGACAGGCCCCGGAAACCCAAAATGTCTACGGAGCACCTGAGCATGGAGGTATCAAAATCATGGATGATTCCACGTACCCTACAAATTTCGGTCTTGTACTGCAGATATAATTGGTTAACGATGGAAATGCTCACGACCTGGGAAGATTACCTTGGGGTGTCGAGCCACTGTGCGGAGCTCTCCCTCTCCATGAGCAAATTGGCATTTCGCGCCATACCGGCACGATCCTTTCTCCTCCCAAGACCTGCATAGCTCCGTTTTGTATAATCCTAACTTGCGATTGTTTGCGCTGGGCCCACCACCAGTCTGCGAACCCGTAGTAGAGCCACCGGTGTTTGTAATCCCGATCGTCTGGTTCGGCAAAGCCCCATACGGTCCGGTAAACTGGGCTTGTAATCGGTTTACGGCTGCAGCGACTTCCGGGGAGTATCCATCGGGTGGTCCATAAAACTGATTAGCATACAACCCTATGGCTGCTGGTGCTACGGCGGGTGGGTATATACTATGAGCAGCTGGCGCAAAGGCTTGACTGCCCAGGAGAGCCAAAGTAGCATCCCTGAGCGCAGACGGGTCGGACGCAGAATGTTGGTGGGTAGCCCGGAATACGTTGTGCTGTTGCTGCACCCGGGTTACGGCTGGATGGTGACCGTCTGCATGGGGTAGGACCATATCGTAAAGCTGTTGTGCAGTACCCAGAGAGAGGTGGGGGACATGGCCCGCCGCATAGCCAAGACCGGTTGGGTTGGGAAGTAAAGACTGCGGGGGAAATCCGCGTTGGGGCTGGCGATAGGAGGCAGGTGGGACCCCATCGGTTGGTCGACCTTGAACAAAGTGCTGAGGAGTTCCAGGAATACCCTGTGCAGGCGGGAAAAAGGTTCGCGGGCCCGCCACATAGTCAGTTTCCACTTCAGCTGCTAGGGGTCCTGGTACGGTGCGATATCCGTATTGTTGTTGGCCACGGCCGAAAGCGCCCGCACTAGCCAACGAAGGATACGTCGGCTGATCGGGTGAGAAGGGTTTATCACTTGTGCCTAGGAGGTCACGATAATGGGAAGAAGACCACTGGTGAGGGGGAAGAACGTTGTCTCCCGGTTGAATTGCTCCCGAAGGTTCCTCGCCTGCTTGCTTGAGACGACGCAATTCAGCCGACGACAATCCTCCACTGAACGAATGAGGGCGCTCCTTCGCTTCACCACCACCGGCAACCTTCAGCTGGGGATGTCCCCGCATGGTGTGGCTGGCTGAAGACAACGCGGACTCGTGAGAATCTAGGGTATCTGTGGAGGATACTCGAGAATGAGAAGGTGAAAGTTGATGATCCGAACCCTGGGGTGAGGAATCGATGCTGGCCTCAGAAGCCGTTTCCAGAGGGCTAGCTTCGTTGTATTGGACGACCGCTGCAGCGGCGAGCTTGGATTGAGGCGGAGTCTTGAGGGGGCCATGGACATCATCTGCGAGCTCTGTAACTGAACCGAGCTTCAGTCTGGCGATGTTCTGCGCAAGATCCCATTCCGAGGCTGCGCCAGCATCGACTAATTGGCCAGTCCCGTTGAATCGCCAGCGGTGGCCACCATTGTTGGAGGCGGTGACATGACGCTCAGAGCGATTTGATTCTACTGGATAGCCTGGGTTCTCGGAGATGCTAGTACGAGGAGGCATGGAAGATGGTTTCTGAACTGCCAGTAAAGATGTAGGCCGGAAGCTCGAAGACAATTCTGTGGGAGAGTCTTGCGTTGCGGATAAATTCCAGTTTTTCTGCAAAGGTACTGGCTAAGCAAACCTGACACGAGGCATGCACGAGTACTTGCCTCTTGTGCGATTTCGTTATTAAGCCGTTGTATTTCGCGTGGATGCGTCCAGGCAAGTGTGCCGGATGATTGCGCACGGGTAGGGAAAGATATCGATGAGGCTGATTCGCGTGCAGTGTACAAACTGTCCGTTGATGCAGTAGTACCGGGGACCACCTTTTGCATTTAAATCTGGGTGATCGACGGGGTTGGACATCGGTAGAGGGCAGAGACGGGAAGAGACTCACCAGTAAATTAGAGTGGATGTGCGTCCAATGATGAATGCAGGATAAAAAGGTGCGTGAATTGGTATGAGACAATAATCAAGTGATGCTATGGATATAGGATACGATGCTGAGCTGCGTAATTGACAAGATAGATAGAGCCTTCGTCGACCTTTGGGCCAGCTGCGAGGTGGGAGGACGAGCAGCAAAGATCTAGGAAGAAAGCGCAAGATAGGTATAAAAAGATGACCAGGAACGAGGCGTCAAGGGGCCGTGAGCACTCTGGTCGCGTGTTGTGGATCAGGACTGAGACAGAGCCGCTGAGGTATAGAGAAGCTGATGGTGGTTGAGGGTTTGTATGTTCTGGAGTGTGATGGTAATGGAATGAGGTAAAGGGGAGGCCCTAGTAGAACTGTGCAGGGTTTTGATCGCAACGTGCCCTTGTCGAGGCGGCGTTTGTCAAATAATTATGAGAGAGACCGCAGGAAGGACCGATACCCGTTGGAAGCTGGAACCAGAACACGATACAAGCACGTTCAAGTGCTCGTTGTCGTGCAAAAACCTGAGGAAAGAGCTGTAACCCACTGTCGTAGATGGTCGTCCAGTCGGAAGAAAAGATGAGCGAGGGTAAGGCGCACTGGTTTGGCCAGTCGTGTCGTAACGCCTGGACCGGTTACTAATAACGGCTACAAACCTCGCCCCCATCAACGCGGCGATGTCACGCTCATCATCCACAGCGACACTGCAATCCCGACCCGCAGCGACGATCCAACCCTTCATTCTCTCGCCAGCATGTCCTCGAGACCCTGCACCGGACGGATGTCCCGTTTCCTCGACAACCAAGGTCACACATCATACCGTGTATGCCCCCCGAGTCCCCAATCAGGCATGCGTGTGCATGCACGAGCGATGGCCCCAGCGCGCGCTAACCCCCAATATACTTGCGACACGTGTACTCACACGCCTATCTCGAATTCAACGGCAGCAGTTCCCCATTAGATAGATGCCTTGCTGAGACAAGTCGCTCTCGGCCCGTCCTTGTGGAGCGACGATGAGGTTGCCATCGCACTCGCCGTCGAGCAGCATCCCTACAGGCGGTATGCGTTCTGCGTGCTCCTATGTACCCCCGATGTTTTTACGTGGATAGATATCTCCTCCTGGCCAATCCTCATATACTTCCGAAATTCGCGGACTTTGAATGAGTCACTCGCAGAAACAAACCACCTCTCGAATGAAAATTTGTCTGGCTTGTCCCCACTGTATCCCCTCCTCAGACGGTCCCCTCCAATCGCCGTGGGATTCACCCATCCTGTAGGCGAGATTATCATTCGGGGATCAAACCAGCTGCGCCGAGTTTCAACACTGTCTATCTCTAGCACCGCCATCGGCTAGCATCCTGATTCAATCAAACCACAAACGGGCGACGCCAGCGTTCGATTTATGACACATAACCGTTTTCTCTACGTCTTCGAGTAATGCAGATTCTCTGCGGAGCGCTCATAAGGAGCTCCTTGTGCGGTTGAACAATGGAACACTCGCGCACATCATCTCAGAACCGACACAGGAGTCAGCTGATATGATCATATCTGAACATGCGGCCCCCACGAGGTTTCAAATTTCAAGTCTCACGGGAGGAATAGCATGAGGATTTACCCTTCTCCTTCGGCTGTCGCACACTCAAGAAGGCGATTTCAATCAATCCTTTTGAAGCCGATTGTTTTGTTTGTTAGAGTCAGGTATGGAAATGAAACACAACTCTTCGTTTTGGCGGGTCGGCGTGAGGGAGATCGGCAAGTCTGCCTTACTCGCCTATCATATCGCCACCAGCAGAAGGAACAAGGCGTCCAGTACATGTATATATCAATGGTCGTATATTAATATGTCAACCAAACAAGATTGCCTCATGTTCATTGTGCGAACACATCGAATCAAGCATCTGCGAGGCCAGAATCATAAGCACACTCTCAGATAATTAGGGTGATGAATCATTACAATATGATGTGCCGACCAGCATGGTGGAAAGGCTTTGTAATTGATCTTCGTCGAACGACAATTGGTCTTTATGCCACGTATCCTAGCCAAACGTCATGATGCGTGTCCACCTGGTCAAGGGAAATGTCATACCTGGTGTGTCTACGTAGAAGGCGTGGAATTCAGGTGTCAATCGACGGTCAAAGGGAAATTTTCGTACCTTCTTGAACTCGGAGGCACAGTGACGTATTGTTGTTGAAATCGGAGGGGGATCGGTCGCATGTCGGGCAAGTACTGAAGATGTACGATCCGTTAAAACTGAATTACAAAGCAACATGACAATAACGATGAGAGGAGTACAACCGACCTTCTGTAAGAGGAGGCATCCAAGATTCAACCGAGTAGGGGGAGCTTTCGATCAAGGCACAAAGCCCAAGGATGGCAGAGTGCAGTTTCTTCATTGATTCGCCATAATTAGGTGCCGATCGCGAGGGCAACTTGACTGTACGAGCCAGGGAGATGAATCGATTCTAATCCGCAAGTGTCAGTTTGTTTCTGACGATTTCTTATTCATTGGGTACCTTGAGGGGTATGATGTTCTGACGCTGCGAGCAACGTACTATACCGGATAGCGTCTTCGAGGACATCTCGCGAACTTCCACGTTTTCATCCGCTAGACATTCAAGGAGTACATCCATGACCTTTGTGACACCAGCGGGAGAGATCATCAACAGATTACGATAGAAAAACATCACCAGTGCTGGCAATGTATGTAGCCGGATGCGCCAAGACTGTGACAGGTCCGTGATAGATATCTTAACTGCAGGTAATAGTTGCTTCACTTACCTTGGAAAATTGTATAGCTTCCGCCAGCTTCTCTAGAACGGCCTCTGCAAACGTGGCTGGCAAGTAAACTCCAGACATCACCTGCAAAACTGCACTGCTATATTTCTGTAATTCTGGATTGTCATTGAGCTCCGACATGTTGAGTATGTCAGGCCTGCCAACATGAGTGACTCTTGCGATAGTTCAAAAATGGCAAACATACAGCATCTTCATGACCGACGGAAATGCCAGACATGCTTCGGAGCCATGAAAAGAAACCCATAGCCACAACAGCACTTCGAGGAGGGTAAGTGACGTGATATCCAGTTTCTTATAACTTACTCGTGAGACCAACTTTATCAAACTGGTTACGAATCAGATGAGGTCGATGAACCTTTAGTTAAGCACTTACTTGAGACTGAGATACTCGCGGAGGGGGGAAACGCTGATCTTTCCACTCAGCGAGCTGCCGGATAATCTGCTGGAATCGATCGTCGAATACACCTTCTCTGCAAAGTTGCTCAATATAGTCAGACAGAAGGGTAGAGCATACTCACCGAATACCAAGAGGGTCCTGAGTCTCATTACAAGAAGCCAACAGTGCGGCCACCGAGGGGTACGATGGACGCCATCTACTCCTTGCGATGAAATAAAGTGCACTTGCTATAGTGTTACGAATCTGTGCAAGTTTTCAAGTCAGTTGGATGCGAAGGCAAAGCATACCAGAACGCATGCCTCTGCATAATTCGAGTCTGCATTGTCGAAGAACAACGAGACATATTTTTCTGAGATCGGGTTAAATCGAACCCCCATGGCATCCATTAATACGACGACAGCATTTAATGATTTTGTAACTGAGATGGTGTTAGTAATGTAGCTTGAAGGTCATGAGTATATCGATATACCTGCAAATGCTGAGTCTCCCTGGAAGTCTAGGTGGAGAGACAGAATCCAATCCACCAAAGGCTTATTTCGGCGAGGATCGCGGTCTTCCAATACCGTCTTCGGGTCAAGCAACTCAGCGAGGTTGCGCGGAAACAGTGAAGAACACTCACTTGAAGGAATGAGGTCCAGTAGCCCACAGTATCTGGTCGAGCTTGGGAGAGGATGTGGTCGAAGCGAGGTAAGAACCAGCTCCACAGGACATTAAGACTACGTTGGGACCAGTGCTTGGATCCTATGGCACTTGAGTACACGCAAATATAAGTCACACTTAACATACCGCGAAGTAAGCCAGTTAGGATTTCAGCAGCCGCAGCCTGTTGGAACTTATCTGTATTGGCGAGTAGGGGCTCCACTATATCAAGCAAGTCTTGCAGGCTGGCATCCTCAAACAATTTGGCTATGGGTTATTCGTATGTTAACTATCACTTAAACCGTTTATATGAAAGACGGACCAATAGACTTGATGAACAGAACGTTTTCTGGACGCAAGTCGGAAGTGCCAACATTGTTGTCTGTTTCCTGGCTCCACAACGCAACCAGCTTTGAGTAGTAGTCTTTACCAGTGTGCTCGCTTATGATGGCTAACGACTCGGAGGATGATGCGTCCCACACGATAGGTTGTGTAAAGTCGGGCGTGGCGTACCCTCGGATGGTTGCGGTCCATGTCAAAAATCCAGTCTCAAGTTTGTCAATAAAAGAGTCACTGGAAAACTGTCAACACAGGATCAGTATACTGCTGGTTGTGCTCACTTGGGTCCTACTACAGACTTGTGGAGGGTGCTCAAGAACTCGGTATCATCACTGATGGTAATTTCCCTGGATAATGGATTTCGCCATTGACAGAGCCAAAGCTCCTCGTCATTCTTTGCATAGGTTCTCATTTTAATGAAAAGTGATTCTCGCACGATACCCCTGGAAGCAATGATTATGTAGAAATCACAGTTATGTGTCAAATAGATAAATAATCCTCACTGCTGTGCGTTGAGCCGAATTGAGGGCTGGATACTTGTCGTTTGCTCCATCAAGAACTTCACTGCATCAGGTGGTGTCGGCGCGTCTCGTCTCATGAGTCCGAGAATGAAAGTCATGGCCATTTGGACGTATCGCCACTGTGATAGAGTGGTTATCAATCAGCAACATGACAATATGCGAGGTACGAACATGAGTTGTAGGATGGACAGCAATACCAAGTACAAACTTCATCTGGGAAACGAAAGACGGATTAGCATTGCTCGACGTTAATTCAATTCACATAGGCATAAACCTACCGTATGCTCATGCTCCTGGAGTTGTTTCTGAGCTCTCTTAGGGGCTCTTGCTAGAGCAGTTCTCCGCAACTCGTTGTCAATATTACCAGCATCCAGTTCCGCTTCAAGATCACGAAAAGCGGCACTGGCTCTAGGGACATCTGCAGAATATGCAGCTGTATGGACGGCCTCTTCATTGAGGTGAATGAGGCAGTCGGAGGAATTCGTCGAGACCAACTTTTGGATCGAAGGCTTCAAATAACGTCCTGGTTAGTCGAGGTATGGTGAGTGTATTGGATCCATACTTTCTCTTCTTGTTGACATTCCAGCAAAGAAAGCAAGTATCGCCTCTGCAGCCCCTGATCTGTGAAGGTGTGAGCCTAGCAACAACAGACACTTGGTATCATACCGGCCATTATGTATGCAGCTTTTCCGACGAATGACTCAGCGTGGGGCATAGTAGTGATAGATGAACCACACTCACTCGTTCCCTTATTTCCAAGCACGTAAAGAGCGCCTTTCATGCGATCAGGGTTGTTCCCCTTGCTTAAGGAGTCGAACATTGTTGGCAAGATGTATCTCGTGGATCGCACATAGTACTGTCCTCGTTATCAGTTTACGAACGAGCAGGAGCGAGGCAACTTACACCGCATATATTGTGTAGGACATTCTGCGCGAGACTGTAGAAGAGGTCAAAACGGGGCTCCAGAGGAACAATCATCCACGCACCGCCGCACTCTGGTATACGGCGATAAACAAAGCTCCGCCAAGTCGTCCTTTAGCAATCGATCATCCAACTCTGAGCGTCGGCGATACAGAGCGTGCATATACAGGCGGCTAGAATGGTAGAGTTGTGCTCGTTTGACCCAAACAATTCGTGCGTTGTCTTTTTGACGCGTAGACATACGATTCACTCTGAACGTGGTAACTTAACCACACGTACGAAAGAAAGAAAGAAACTGAACGCACTCTCGGGACTGGGAAAAATTCTTCTGTGTAGTTGTGAAGTCTCCTCTGCTCATCCCGTAGTCGAGGAAGAACGTATCAAGGGCTCTGACCACTGCCATCACAGCGTCAATATGGTCTTCCTCGTCTTGGTCTTGGCGCAACTTCATCGCGGCAAGGTGTATAAAATTCCCGAACCGGGTCCGCAGTTCCACGACACGTTGATAGCGTGGATCTTGTGGATCCGTCAGAACTATCCCTGCTTGAACATCCAATTGGTTGACAATGAGTCCCTCTACATCGACATCCGGATCGGAGCAGGAATTAACAACTTCTTTGGGTGCCTCCTTGTAGATTGTGGGTATGCCATTCCAGACTGCCTTCGAGAAAGCCAGATATCTACACTCATAGATGTTAGTGGAGCTACAACCAACCCATACCGCAACACCCACCGACAGAAGTCATTACGGGCAACGCCATCCCATCTACCAGAAGAATTTACGAGGGTTTCGAGTTTGTCGAGTGTTGGGGAGGCGATGCGATCCAAGATTTGAAGTACGAAGTCGACCTCTTCTGCATTTGGAACTGGAGTATTTCAAGTAAGTTTCTGAAGAGAGCTGGTGCAACGATGTGACCTACCATGCCATTCGATTTTAACATCTTTAGGTTCACAAAGATGACCCCACTGCGTGCTGTGGGCCTTGTTAAAGTCTGAAAAAATCATCATATTTCACCAACACGAGCAATATCAAAACTCCTACCTGGATCTATCCATTGATCACCGTTGACGAAATGATTATTGATAGGGTAAACTGTGGTCAATGTATGCAACACTCGTGATACCAAAGCGGCAGTCCCTGAGTACCCTCTCTCGCTCTTCGTTTTCTCGAGTAAGAGTGACAGAAGCTGGATAACTGTCTCTTTATGTTTCAGTAACTGTGGACATGTCGTCAGACGATCGACTACAACGTTTCTTCCTCATAACTTACAGCAGGACCGCCGTACCCGAGGCATCCTCTGAGGATGGACATATCTAACGTGAGAGGTTGGGCAAATTAGTACACAACCACGAAGATCATAGGTTGATACCTACTCCAGTGAAGAGTCGTGTCAGAGGGCACACTCTCATGCGTCGAGGTTGTTCGAATGCTCGATGCCCCGTGTTTCAGCTCCTCTTGAATCTGCAAGATACAGAAGGGCAAAAACTTGTCAATTGTTTGTTGAGGCTTCGCGCGCGCAAGACATGCAACGAGGTGCCCAAACGCCCTCACGGCGTTTGACTTTGCGTTCGCTGTGGCGTAATCGTAAACTAAGTTGAGAACGAGGTCGAAGAGCTGGTCGGATAGATGGAGACAGATGACATCGACCATGCTCTTTATAGACTTCAGAACTACCTCCTCAGTCTTACCTCCTGTCGTCTTCTTTCGGCCTCCTTCCTCTGGGAGATTCTCGTACAGGGCGAGAATGCGCCGGAAGAGAGACGCCACCCAATCTGCAACATTGAGTCTTCAGTGACCTTGATTAAAGATGGATCAGGTACCTGCAAAGCCTGAAGTGCTTTCGCGGACAAGAGCGCGCTCTTCTCCCTTGCTCAGAGGAACGAATGGGCTCATCTCAACCCCCTCAGGGAGTTGAATTTCGTCATCGTGGAGTTCCATGAGATCTTCGCTAGGTGCGTCACCAGATAACGCGAACCCGGATTGGTGCATAGATATGTCGCCAAGCTTCACATGCTGAATCGCACTAACAATGAATGAGGTCGCGCATATAGTCTTGTTCGGGTCATTCTGTACCCAAGAACGTCAAAGATAAATCGAGAGACAGGAAGAATGTGACAGACCAAATCAATGCCCGGGATGCACAACTCGAGGAGAGGCAGAAGATGTTTTTGACCAGGGCGCCACACCCTTTCGGAGACCAAGGGGAGAGATATACCAGAAAGTATCTTGAGAACTGCCGTAGTCCGGTGTGTCTCGTTGACAACTTCTAGCCCTCCGTAGGCGCGTTCAAGTAGCTCTGGCATGACTAATGTGGGCTCGAGTTGTGCCATCACGCGTAGAGCTGCTTGGGTCATAGCGAGAGACAGCGGATCCTTCGAGAACATGGCAAGTAAAGCAGGTGTCAGGAGGCTGGCGACGAACGCTCGACGAATCGCGGTCGTGAGACGACGGGTCTTGAAATTATCCATCAATGTGACACCACTGCAAACTACCTCGCAGAATACTCACCACCGGAGTGCGACAGGAAGGCAGTTGTTCCTCAAACCAACGATCAGTAAACTCGGCCGTCAAGCGTTGAAGGAAGCTCGTAAGCTACAAACAAAGTCAGGAAAGATCGTGTGAAGCATAGGATCTACTCACCAACACTGTCCAATGACCATGATTAGAGGGATGGAAAAACGACTCTGTGCTGGTAATCAGGCGGTCCAAAGTGTCCATAGCTTTTGAACCGGCGAGATATGTCGTCTGTCCCCTTTGGGAAGACGGCGTTGCTGATGCAGAGTCACCGCGAGGAGGACCATCGACGGCCATAGAATAGACAAACAGCTTAGCGAGAGCATCTACATCAAGGCCATATCGGTGTCTCAATGCATACGAAACATGCTCTAAACACACTCACTTATACGACTGATAGTTTTCTTAATTTTTGATCCTTGGCGGACTGACGCTGTATCCGCATGCGCCGAGGTCATATTTGGGATCTGCAGGCAATTTAAAAACCACATTGATAAGCTCAGCGTTAAATGTGCTCACTCTAGATTTCCCTACAGGAACATCTGGAAATGAGTGTGAGGAATGGGGTTGTGACAGATACGTGGTTAAGAGCCTACACATGGATTCGAACCCCTTGCTGACCAGCAAAGTCCATTCCTGCTCGGACCATATACCCACGTCCTTCCACTGTGCACCACCTTCTTCACCAAAATTACCAGCCTTTCCCGCAACATGTTCCTCCGCTAAATTTCCAGCCAACTCGAGAAAACGATCATCCATCGAAAAGGAGTTGAATGCCTCCCATAGTTTGAAAACGACAGGAAGGTAGAGGTGCGGATGAGACGGTGGAAGGAACGAAGTCAGCACTGGAATCATGGTAAGGGTCGTCTACATAGGGTCAGCATGTATAAGCGACAGGCAACGAAAAGGTGAGGAAACTCACATTGGGAGTAATCATCGGCAAGAAAGTGCTGAGCATGTCAGGGATGTCATCAGCAGGGAAGTACGGTTTGCAACTTTCTGCGACGTAGAGCAAGATATTGTTCAAGTTACGACTAGGAGAGGATATCAACAAAACAGGAACAGAGGATGTGGACGATGCACACTTGGTTTGACCGAGACGCTTCTTTGGAAAAAGCTCCTTGTAGAGGACCTGCCAAAGGGGCCACCATGGGAGATGTATATCCTTGGGTTCAAGCCTGCGTTTGCCAGTCTTGCCAAGGAGACGAGAGATCATGTCTGCCCAACTTCGGATGACACGGACGTCCAAACCAGGAATGAGGCATAACTCGTAATAAAACCTGACAAGCTTGGCGCGAGTAGAGATTTTCATGGGGTAGCGCAACTGCAGCCAACTGGACAGGCTAAGAGATCTGAGGACGAGAGAAGGGGTAGAGACTTACCATTGTAGCATTGCATCCCAGGTTGTGAGGACGGACCAGTTCTTGGACTCTGCACACGTGAGGAGCCTTGCTATGATGTGCTCTAACTTGTCCTGCATCTCCTGGATTGACTCGCACTTGTAAGGCAGAGCATCGAGATATACGGCAAGATTGGCTCTTTGTTTCTCATAGGAAGATTGGTTTGGGACAAGAGGTGAAATCTCTTCAGCAGGGGAATCAAGGAGGTCAATATCGTCCTCGTCCATCTCCACGCCTTGGATAGATAAGTTGCCAGAGCCTAGCTCGGCGACGATGCTGGCCACGGATAGATCAAGAGCAGCCATCGGGAATACAGATGAGAGCAAGTGAGATATGGGAGTAAAGGGGACGAGACGTACGACGGGGGCGAAAGATGTTATATATATATATGTATCTGTGTGCGCTGACGCGTCCTCTTTCTGCGGCGACGATCCTAGTACATACGAGACGCGGGAGGACCTGCCCACGTGATCCGCTCAGTCTTTGATCATGTCACACTTGCTCCGCCCACTTGGCTGCGCCTCGTCTCGCCCCTGGGCTAAGCCTGTCCTGTATGGCGTCGTCTCTCTGCTCTCCGCAGCATTCGCCTTCCGCCAGACGACCCCAATCCAACTCGATGCCCCCCGCATCACGAGGGAGGACGTGGTAGGTAAGCTCTTCCCGTGATCACACGCTCTGCATATCCATATCGCCCCAACGCTGTCCATCTTAGTTGACCCTGCCACCTCCGTCGAGTTTCCGAAAGAACTTCGAGTCCCTTCCAGGTTTCCGTTGCCTCCCCACTCTCTCCTGGGTGTCGGTGCACGAGCAGTCTCTTTTCTTGGTATCAATGTCTATTCCGTTGGGTTCTATGCTGACCTCGCAAACCCAAAACTCAGAGTTCGTTTCTCCGCGCGAGCATGGGGGTCGGTACTGACAGGACACTGCCGCAGATCCCCATCAGTGCTACGCCCGAGGAGAAAATCAATTATATAGTCCAAAACACTTCATGCATACTCCGCATCGGTGAGTTTACCCCGCGTCTATCTTAAATTTGTTTACATATCCATGTCCATAGTACCGACACGCCATACCTCGTATACTCACCTACGGGATGGTTTTGTCCGTGCACTGACAGCACGTCTCCAACTCGCCAGGTCGCGTGGAACCCTTTCTGCTGAAACGGAAGTTGCTGTACAGTCTCCTATCCGCAAACTCAAATCAATCTTCCCCACTACCAAGCTCTCAAAGGGTCATCCCCTTGATGTGCACCTCACTGCACCCACTGGAGACCCAGCGCACCCGAGGAAATTAGTGTTTTCGGATCTAGGTGCCGTTGAGAGTGACTGGGTCGCTGAGGAGTTTGTATTGGCGTACTTTGAAGGACAGGGAATCAGCCCACCGGTGAGCACTACTCCTTATCGACTGAAAGGTCTGCTAAATGCGCGAGTCCAGATGAAAAGGGCGACTATAGAACGATTGAGTAGCATTGGGAACTAGATTAATTGCACAATATTAATCTTTCCTCCCCCGGCAAAATCAGCAGACCCTAAGTTGAGAGCTACTACTGCGCCGCCTATTATCATCCCGTTTAGCTCGGTTGGTAGAGCGCGTCACTAGTAATGACGAGGTCAGTCGTTCAAATCGGCTAATGGGAATTTTTTTGATCTTGCCCACCAACTACATCTGAAAATGCCTCCTCAACTTGAAGAGATGTGACGTGTTAGACGGCTGTCGGCGCCTTAACAAAACTGTTTTTTGTACACCAAGCCAACGTAGTTGGTAGTACATAGTGGCAACTATTTGAGTGATCTCAAGCCAAGTTTGTACAACGTTGTCCCCGATGATGTCCACGATTTCACTTGCCCGCTTATCGAGGCCTCTCCGTCGCACGCAGCCTCTATGCAGACCCGCTCGCTCGTTGCTCATAGCAGACAAGCTTTCTCTCACTCACTGGATCACTTGCAGAACATATGCCAGTGGTCAAGGTACCCCATCTTCTCTGCTCACTTCCGCTCTCGACCAGAAGCAAAGAACGACTCACTCGAGCAGGGAGGACTCGGTGGGACCATTCCAGCTCGGTATCTCACAGGCAGCCCTGAGGCGTGGGGAGAAGGCTAAGAAATGGTCAGAGTTGAGTGTCGGTGGCAAGGGTAAGTCATCACCTCTCCCAATCACTCGACGTCGCCAATGGGGGAGTGCGCTGTGGTTGACGAGGCAATATGTTCTAGTGATACGCACAACTCAACGCACTACCAATTTAACTGTGATACTGCTCGGTGCCGGACTGTCCGCTGTGCTCGTCTACGCACTTACCTCGGAACTCTTTTCGAAGAACTCGCCCACTGTGCTCTACAATGACGCCTGTGAGAGAATTAAGACTTCCCCCCGGGTAAGTCCTCCACCCCCGACGGTGAATCGTTCATTAATTAATCGTGTGGTAGGTTGCCAAGTACCTTCACGCTCCCCTCACTTTCCACAACAACCCACCCTCTTCTGTGCGTCCGCGCCACCGCCATCGGCATGTAGCATCACAGATAGCAGTTGACTCCTCTGGCCGGGAACACATGTTGTTGAACTTTTACGTTCAAGGTTCCTCCTTGCCGTCACTCCAAACGGAAGATGAGAAGGACAGCCAATGGACCAGCTATGTCGATTCACTGGCCTCCTTGACTTTTGAGGACGTCAAGGAGAAAATGTCTCGCTTTGTCGACTTGGCGAGGAGCGCTTTCCAGTATCTCAGAGGTGACACCGTCCCCTTTGTAATACCTCCAACAACAACGGACAAAGAGAAGAGCAAGGTCCAGGAAAGAACGGAGGAAAATTCCTGGTGGGGACTAACAAGCCTATTCTCTGGACTCCGCGGGCGGAGATCACACGACGTAGGCAGCCATGGTACAGGGACAGCTTGGACGGAGGGAGAGGTACATGCAGATCTCGTGAGGGTGCGTTCAATGATTTCTCAGGTGTCAACTCAGCCATGGTGCGCAATAAAGAGCACATGGAGTACCATGAGTACTCCCCGTACTATACGTTCCGTGCACCATTCGTGTACTCATGCTACGTCTGGTGGGGTGCACAGGGGTATTGCATACTGACCGCATGACATGACAGAACGATGAAGGATACTTCGTGTTCAAGTACCTCCTTATAGACATACCAAGTGCGTATCTTCTGTGGGTACTTCCACAGGAAACCTTGCTGACCTTTTTGATGTGGTTGGGCCTACTCCAATTGGACTTTTTAATAGACTCCGACACTCGTAACCCGATCAGGGTATTTGTCGAGCAGGCACCAGGCGTTCGCGAGAACGAGCCTATTATGCGGTTTCATCCATACTGAAAACACGCACTGGGCGCCGTATGTCCATGTCAAGGGCTGAGGAGGAAAAGAGGAGTGCGATTAGCGCTATGCCCGGATGTAGTTGCGGGGACCGGTGTAATTCATAATATTACAATGAAACCAGCATGGTCTCGGCCAGCATGTTGAAATGGAAATGCCAATACATCGTACGTGGGCGTGGACGATGAGGTGCATGGAACGTCTGAAAGGACCTGTACTACTCTCCGAAAAGCTTCTGCACGCGTTTCAAAACGGAGTCCTTCTCAGGGTCTGTGAAGCGTGTTGTGAATGAATGAAAAGCATATGCAACGAGCAGTCGGTGCGAGCAAGTGAAAGAGGCACGTACCGTAAGGGTGATCCTTGGATGGGATCTCAAGGAGCGTAGGAAAAGGTTGCTGGTACCGATCGACCGTCGGTCTGATCTTCTCAGCAATCTGGATCGATTAAAATGCATACCATGAGCATTGGACACGTTGAGGAAGCAGAGCATTACGGTACGCACATGCTGGTTAATGAGCAGGATTGCCACATCCTTGCGTTCTGTGAACTCTTGGAAGGCTGCCTCAATGGTCGATATCTGTGTCTCTGAAGAAGGGTCAGAAAGAAAAGGGTGGGGGCGTTGCACTGGCGAACGCACTGGAATCGACGATGAGAAAGTTCTTCTTCTGATGCTCGTTGACGTGACCGACACCGGCGAGCAAAAGACCGGTAATTGAGTCCTGTACTAAGTTTGAGCAGGCAGACGCGAGATAGATGGACTGTGTACTTCGTCGCCGATGACCGCGATCAACGTTCTGTCCTTGAAGGATGTGTGCGCTGCCATACCGAACCGGAGCCACGAATGGCAACAGCCAACTTGTAGGGGTCGCTGACATCGTCAGCGTCGCAGCCAGCAACCACGAACATGGACATCTTCAACCGTGCTCCGTCGATCTCTGAAGACACGTTACTGTATACACTCTACCCCCCGCCTCCACTGGCCGACAAGGCCTCTTGCACGTCCATCGCCGCGTGCATCCACGATCTCGTGCCAACGCTTCTCCCTGGGTTCCTCTGGCATCGCGACCCCTTTCAGCTCAAGATTGCGCCAGACCCAGATGTCCGCCGCGGCGAGGATAAAAACATTCTCGAGGGTCGCATGCGCGTCGGCGACGCCGTCGACGATGAGTGGTGCGTCGTCTGGCTCCTCAGGGAGGTCTCCAAACGGTGGGATGTCGTCATTAGGTCTGTTCACGCTGTCTACGTCTCGTTCTCTCTCCACTCATATCGTCCACCGCTAGTGTCTCTGACTCGGATGGCGAGTTCTTGCTCATCGAGGCAGCCGAGTCCCTGCCCCGTTGGGTGAACCCCGCAAACGCAACCAACAGGGTGCGCACCCCTCCTCCTTTTGTGAACGGTGAGAATCATCAACTAAACGACCTCTTTCACTCTTACGCTGCAGGTGTGGATATACAGTGGCCGGTTGCACCTCATTCCCCCCTCGCACGTTTCTCCCCCCAGCAAGCCGAGAAGGCGTCCCCGCATTCCTGCCGCGAGGGAACACGAGGACGAGGTCAACTTTGCTGCTGACGAAGAGGATGAGTATATTGCCATCGAAGACGCGCTTCCTCTCGTGCGGGACGCATCCATCGATACCCTCGCTCCCAAAGCGGTCGATGATATCGTATGGCGGCGAATTTCTGGGTACCCAGGTGCCGCGTGCA